>CM035191.1:12130915-12184247 GCA_020233015.1 Callinectes sapidus
TGCATTTTTAGAAGACCAGAGCAATGTGGTATATTTCCTTGAAAGTGAGTTTATGGCGCCACAACAGGTAGATGGAGTGACAACTTCCCTGGGTGGATGGTCTCATCTGTTAGTGGAACACGCCTCCAAGACTGATGAAGGCACCTACACTTGTCTGGCTGAGAATGAGGCAGGACACAAGAAAGCCATTGCTGCCGTCCAAGTTAAAGGTGAAATATTTGTGATTCAAATTCCCCTTACCCTTTTTTATTTTCCTCATTATTTTCTATCAAATACAACTATGTGTCTACAGTAGGCAAAAAAAGGAACGGCTTGGTAGATTAACTGCTGTGCTTGTTGTCATGCTTTATTTTTTTAGCAGCATTTTCTTACTCTTGAGGTACTTTTATATGTTCATTTTTAAGAAGGCCAAGGCATAAGATATCTACAATGTTTAATTCATCTAATAATATTTATTTCTTCTCTCTTACATCTGTCATTAATGATGAAAAAATAGAATTGTGATTGAATGGTTAGGTAAAAGATAAGAGATTTATATAATGAATGCATTATTTTGCTCTTCCCTGGTAACAGTACCACCAATCATCATGTATGGACCGGAAGAGACCACAGTGCTGGAGCTGAGTGCTGTCACCTTAGTGTGTGTTGCTGAGGGTGACCCAGTTCCATCCACAACCTGGATCAAGGAGGGTCACTCACTACAAACATCTGATAGAGTCACACTAACCCCAAATGGATCCTTGGTAAGCTTCAGTTATTTCATCATCCTAATTTTCATGTACTTTAGCTTGCAAATATTATTCTCCTTCATTTTTTCAGATTTTTCAACCCTGAACTATTACATCCTTATTACATATCATATGCCAATGCCTGTATACTTCACAGCACTCATACATCAATATTATTCAGATCATCAATGCATCCCAAGCCTCTGATGCTGGAGAATACAAGTGTGTGGTAAGCAATGGGGCAGGAGCAGCCGAGGCCACAGCCCATTTGGTTGTCCACACTGCTCCCATCATCTCCACTCCACCTGTAGCTCAAGGTGAATCTGTGTGTAGCACTCATTACATTTTTTCACATTTCTTGACCCATGGAAGATGCTGGATGGATAAGTATCATAAATCTATATTCAGAAATGCTGGGCTCTCTCACCATGACTATCTTCAAAAGCCACAAGGATCAAGGAGGGAATCATTAAAGTATCTTGAAAAAGTTATATAAAGCATTAGGGATTGCTTCAGAATATGGGCCCATAGTGTGTTTAAAGTGTGTAACAAGTTGACTGACATGAATGTTTTTCTTTGGGAATTTAGTTGTGGAGGTTGGTGGCATGGTGGTGTTTGACTGTGTGGCAGAAGGTTCTCCAGCACCTGACATACAATGGAACGTTTCTCCTGGTGACCTTCATGCCCGGTTTCAGAAGTTGACAAATGGTTCTCTTCAGGTACATTTTCAAATGTTGCAACAATATACAGTCTTAAGTATTGTATAATGCTTTACCTTCATTTCTGTGTCCTTTATCTGATTATGTTTATTCCCAGTTAATTGCAGCCCAAATGGAGGATGAGGGCCAAGTTATCTGTCAAGCTTACAATGACTTGGGCGAGGACTTGGCTAAAGCCAATTTGTATATCAAAGGTAAGTGCAAAGTGACATCACCTTGTTCCTCATAGCAGAATTCAATGTTTTATTGTTCTTCAGAAAATCTCTAATTACTGAAAAGCTATGTAAGGAAGTATCTTTCTTTCTTGCTGTAAGACTGAAAGTTTTAATGGAAATTATTTTGATAAAGTTCCAGGATTCTGGAGTTCGTGGGGATCTTGGTCACCCTGCAGTGTGTCTTGTGGCCCTGGCCAACAGCTTCGAAGGAGAGAATGTAACTCTCCAGCACCTCGGCATGGGGGTGCTCCATGCCAGGGGCCTGAAACCCATGCACGTCCTTGTCGGCCCCAGCCTTGCCCTGTGGATGGTAACTGGTCACCCTGGGAACCCTGGAGTGACTGCAGGTGTGTCAGATATTTAACTTTTGAGTATATACACATAGTGTAGTTATATCCTTATCATGAACAAATTTGTTGCTGAAAATACCAAATTCACCATTTGCAGCAAGTTGGTTAAGTTACTGCTTACTGAATTTGATTTATAATGTCACTTCCTTTTATCTTATCAGTGCAACTTGTGGTGAAGGTGTTCAGATTCGATCCAGGCAGTGCACAGCCCCAGTGCCTCTGTATGATGGCAAGCCTTGTGAAGGTAGTGACACACAGGAGGAGAAATGTCACCTAAAGGACTGTCCAGGTAGGATAACAGAAAACAATAGTCTTCATTTGAGCCAAAATTTTTAAATCCATCTGTAACAAAACATGAAAGAAGGTAGAAGAATATTTTTAGTTCCCTGAAATATAATTACCATCTCTGTAGATCTTTAACTTCTTGGCTCCAAACTCACTTTCCTCTAAATTTCCAAGTTCTTATAGAAAAGGATAAAAATATAACAAAAGATGGTCTCTACAGTGCCAGGAGAATGGGGGTCCTGGAGTTCCTGGTCAGAGTGTAGCACCACTTGTGGACAAGGACTGAAGCAACGCTCCCGTCTGTGTGATTCTCCTCCTCCATCTGGGGGAGGAGCTCAGTGTCAAGGAGACAGCTTGGAGGTGACCCCATGCTCTAGCTCTCCTTGCCTGGTAAGTACACAGTCATGCCATGAATTAATCAATGCTTACAAAACTTATGCACTAAAGAACTTTGGGAATACCTATGCTCAAACTTTATAAAGATACAGTATGAAGCCAGGAATGAACAGACTATAGGTTCTAATTATTACTTTGTATTGTTTGGATCAGCTGGATGGCAGCTGGGGAGCATGGGAGGCATGGAGTGTGTGCAGCGTGTCATGTGGAGGAGGAGTAAGACGGCGACTTAGAAATTGCCGTGATCCAATACCAAGCAATGGGGGTCGCTACTGTCCAGGGTCTGACACTCAGGAGGATTACTGTAATCTTGACTTGTGTCCAGTAAATGGTAAGTGAACTCCACATGCTAGTCTAGTCACTGCTGTAAAAGAGGCCTGACTTAGCCACACATTTGCTTTGAATTACCAAAATGTTAGTTTTATTGAGTTACAGTTCTGGAGTATTCTTCTTGCCTTACTAAAATGAGTGGATGGTTAGGTGGCTGGTCGTCGTGGTCACCGTGGGGTGCCTGTACCGCCACCTGTGGAGGAGGCCAGCGACGCAGGTTCCGTACATGTGACAGTCCACCGCCCTCCCAGGGGGGCCGGGGTTTTGCAGGCCTCAGTGTCAGCATCTGATCCAGCACAACCCCGGCCCCCCTGGGAGGGCGGTGGACTGTCACATGTACGGAACCTGCGTCGCTGGCCTCCTCCACAGGTGGCGGTACAGGCACCCCACGGTGACCACGACGACCAGCCACCTAACCATCCACTCATTTTAGTAAGGCAAGAAGAATACTCCAGAACTGTAACTCAATAAAACTAACATTTTGGTAATTCAAAGCAAATGTGTGGCTAAGTCAGGCCTCTTTTACAGCAGTGACTAGACTAGCATGTGGAGTTCACTTACCATTTACTGGACACAAGTCAAGATTACAGTAATCCTCCTGAGTGTCAGACCCTGGACAGTAGCGACCCCCATTGCTTGGTATTGGATCACGGCAATTTCTAAGTCGCCGTCTTACTCCTCCTCCACATGACACGCTGCACACACTCCATGCCTCCCATGCTCCCCAGCTGCCATCCAGCTGATCCAAACAATACAAAGTAATAATTAGAACCTATAGTCTGTTCATTCCTGGCTTCATACTGTATCTTTATAAAGTTTGAGCATAGGTATTCCCAAAGTTCTTTAGTGCATAAGTTTTGTAAGCATTGATTAATTCATGGCATGACTGTGTACTTACCAGGCAAGGAGAGCTAGAGCATGGGGTCACCTCCAAGCTGTCTCCTTGACACTGAGCTCCTCCCCCAGATGGAGGAGGAGAATCACACAGACGGGAGCGTTGCTTCAGTCCTTGTCCACAAGTGGTGCTACACTCTGACCAGGAACTCCAGGACCCCCATTCTCCTGGCACTGTAGAGACCATCTTTTGTTATATTTTTATCCTTTTCTATAAGAACTTGGAAATTTAGAGGAAAGTGAGTTTGGAGCCAAGAAGATAAAGATCTACAGAGATGGTAATTATATTTCAGGGAACTAAAAATATTCTTCTACCTTCTTTCATGTTTTGTTACAGATGGATTTTAAAATTTTGGCTCAAATGAAGACTATTGTTTTCCTGTTATCCTACCTGGACAGTCCTTTAGGTGACATTTCTCCTCCTGTGTGTCACTACCTTCACAAGGCTTGCCATCATACAGAGGCACTGGGGCTGTGCACTGCCTGGATCGAATCTGAACACCTTCACCACAAGTTGCACTGATAAGGTAAAAGGAAGTGACATTATAAATCAAATTCAGTAAGCAGTAACTTAACCAACTTGCTGCAAATGGTGAATTTGGTATTTTCAGCAACAAATTTGTTCATGATAAGGATATAATTACACTATGTGTATATACTCAAAAGTTAAATATCTGACACACCTGCAGTCACTCCAGGGTTCCCAGGGTGACCAGTTACCATCCACAGGGCAAGGCTGGGGCCGACAAGGACGTGCATGGGTTTCAGGCCCCTGGCATGGAGCACCCCCATGCCGAGGTGCTGGAGAGTTACATTCTCTCCTTCGAAGCTGTTGGCCAGGGCCACAAGACACACTGCAGGGTGACCAAGATCCCCACGAACTCCAGAATCCTGGAACTTTATCAAAATAATTTCCATTAAAACTTTCAGTCTTACAGCAAGAAAGAAAGATACTTCCTTACATAGCTTTTCAGTAATTAGAGATTTTCTGAAGAACAATAAAACATTGAATTCTGCTATGAGGAACAAGGTGATGTCACTTTGCACTTACCTTTGATATACAAATTGGCTTTAGCCAAGTCCTCGCCCAAGTCATTGTAAGCTTGACAGATAACTTGGCCCTCATCCTCCATTTGGGCTGCAATTAACTGGGAATAAACATAATCAGATAAAGGACACAGAAATGAAGGTAAAGCATTATACAATACTTAAGACTGTATATTGTTGCAACATTTGAAAATGTACCTGAAGAGAACCATTTGTCAACTTCTGAAACCGGGCATGAAGGTCACCAGGAGAAACGTTCCATTGTATGTCAGGTGCTGGAGAACCTTCTGCCACACAGTCAAACACCACCATGCCACCAACCTCCACAACTAAATTCCCAAAGAAAAACATTCATGTCAGTCAACTTGTTACACACTTTAAACACACTATGGGCCCATATTCTGAAGCAATCCCTAATGCTTTATATAACTTTTTCAAGATACTTTAATGATTCCCTCCTTGATCCTTGTGGCTTTTGAAGATAGTCATGGTGAGAGAGCCCAGCATTTCTGAATATAGATTTATGATACTTATCCATCCAGCATCTTCCATGGGTCAAGAAATGTGAAAAAATGTAATGAGTGCTACACACAGATTCACCTTGAGCTACAGGTGGAGTGGAGATGATGGGAGCAGTGTGGACAACCAAATGGGCTGTGGCCTCGGCTGCTCCTGCCCCATTGCTTACCACACACTTGTATTCTCCAGCATCAGAGGCTTGGGATGCATTGATGATCTGAATAATATTGATGTATGAGTGCTGTGAAGTATACAGGCATTGGCATATGATATGTAATAAGGATGTAATAGTTCAGGGTTGAAAAATCTGAAAAAATGAAGGAGAATAATATTTGCAAGCTAAAGTACATGAAAATTAGGATGATGAAATAACTGAAGCTTACCAAGGATCCATTTGGGGTTAGTGTGACTCTATCAGATGTTTGTAGTGAGTGACCCTCCTTGATCCAGGTTGTGGATGGAACTGGGTCACCCTCAGCAACACACACTAAGGTGACAGCACTCAGCTCCAGCACTGTGGTCTCTTCCGGTCCATACATGATGATTGGTGGTACTGTTACCAGGGAAGAGCAAAATAATGCATTCATTATATAAATCTCTTATCTTTTACCTAACCATTCAATCACAATTCTATTTTTTCATCATTAATGACAGATGTAAGAGAGAAGAAATAAATATTATTAGATGAATTAAACATTGTAGATATCTTATGCCTTGGCCTTCTTAAAAATGAACATATAAAAGTACCTCAAGAGTAAGAAAATGCTGCTAAAAAAATAAAGCATGACAACAAGCACAGCAGTTAATCTACCAAGCCGTTCCTTTTTTTGCCTACTGTAGACACATAGTTGTATTTGATAGAAAATAATGAGGAAAATAAAAAAGGGTAAGGGGAATTTGAATCACAAATATTTCACCTTTAACTTGGACGGCAGCAATGGCTTTCTTGTGTCCTGCCTCATTCTCAGCCAGACAAGTGTAGGTGCCTTCATCAGTCTTGGAGGCGTGTTCCACTAACAGATGAGACCATCCACCCAGGGAAGTTGTCACTCCATCTACCTGTTGTGGCGCCATAAACTCACTTTCAAGGAAATATACCACATTGCTCTGGTCTTCTAAAAATGCACTCAGTAAAAAAATTTCTAGAGATAGAAAATAAGGCAAACACCATTCGTATATCGATTGCAGTTTTTAATAATTATGCAAAAGCTAATGAGTTTATTAATGCCATACACCATGCACAGTATTTCTTTATGTCAGTGTTCTACTGTCCCACCTCAATGTTACTATGTTGTGTTCTTGATACTTTCCAATATCAATTCTCACCTGCACTCCATTAAGTAACCACTGGATTGATGGTATAGGGTTTCCAACAGCCTCACACTGCAACTCAAACCTACAAATAATAAGAATTCACAAATTAACACATTCAAATGAAGGACTAAAATATAAATATCTGAAGTTTTCCATCTGGCAACTGCATAAAGCTTATTGATGACTATGAACATAACTTTGAATTACAATACTTAACAAAGAAATTGACGTCACTTAAAGCAACGTATAGACTTTTTATTACATGTACAAGAAAGCAAAGGTATAAAAAAAGTAGATTTCACATTTTCTAGCCAGAACAATGTCTATAGGTGGCTGTAGAAAAAGAAAGGCTATCTCAGAGTGGTAATAATTAAAGAAAAATGTACCAAATAGCAGTGAAAAGTTTAGATGTCGAGGGAGAATTAAAAACAGCCACACTGACCGCTGGCCTTGAGTGATTTCAGTGCTCCGTGGCAGAGCTACAAAGGTTGGAGGCACCAGGACGTCTACTTCCACATCTCGGTACAAACGTCCCACCAAATTTGTTGCAAGGCAAGTGTACACACCAGAGTCTAATGCCTGACAAAAAAAGTATATGTCATTTTCATGGTTTGAAGACCTACAACTATTTTCTTATTTCTTTGTTTATTTACTAATGAAAGAGACAAAAAAAGGGCCTACTGAGGTGCCAGTCTTTAGAGGAGAATTAAAAAGAATCAATCAAAACTGGAAGATGTCTCAAAACCTCACTCTTGAAGGTGAATGTAACAGACATGGTTAAAAGTTAGAGTTGTTCTATTCTGTCTACTTTTAAGGCTAGTGATATATATAATGTTATAGAAACAAACCTGTATTCTAGACACCACAAGATCTCCATTAGGTTGTATGAGTACTCTGCCAGTATTGGAAAGGATTCGTCCATCCTTCAGCCATGATGTACGAGGCTGTGGATGGCCAGACACTGTGCAGCTCAGCCTTAGTTCCTCCCCACGTTTCAACGACACAGACTCGTTCCTTGCCTCCTTAACTGAAGGTGGGGCTGCAAGTAAATGGCAAAGAATACAAAATGAAAAACACATCAGAAATAAAAGTCTGAGACAATCAAAGCAGAATTGATTGTTCATGGCAGTGCATTATCCTTCCCTTATTGAAGCTGGGTGGTTACTGACACCATGTAATGTTCGATGTGAGTGTATACCATTGAGGGTTGTTTCACCATGACCCTCATCTCACTACGCAGCATGATCATGAAGGCTCAACAATAAAAAGAAAACTCACAGTGAACAGTAAGAAGAAGCTGAGAATTGGTGTGACCAGCAGGATTTTGGCCAGTACACTCATAACTGCCTGCATCTTCTGGCACTACGGATGAGATAGTAAGTTCTTTTCCAGATACCTGCAATTATAAACACAAATTTGTAATAATGGAAAAACCTTACTGGTTATATATATATATATATATATATATATATATATATATATATATATATATATATATATATATATATATATATATATATACACACACACTAAGAGAAGGGCACATAAAGATCTAAGTAATAGTTTAAAAAAAGTACCTTAATGCGTGGATTCTCTGGAGTGACAGGTGTGTGGGCCATGTTTGGCCTTGCCCAGGTAATTGTGGGAGTGGGGAAACCAGTAACATCACAGATAAGGACTGCCTCTTGACCTTCAGTGGCTGTCACTTCTCTCTCTTCATCAAACATTGCTACTGGAGGCTCTGAAACAATTTAATGACATCAAGCAACTCTGCACACCTTTCATCATAACTAAAAAGCTACAGTACCAACATCTTTTTTACTAGAGGACATGAAGTATGCAGGTACCCTAGGAATGGTTCATAAACAATCATAATTTATTGTACACAAAACTTATTCATATAACATCAATGACTTTCTTTTACTGTCTTATTTTTCAACTACATAATTTCAGAAGTATTTTTCATGTAAAAACTCTTGGTCTTTTGTCCATATCTGGATTTGGAATAACAATGAAATTTGTCACCTAAAAATTTCTTGGATGAGAAAATCACATTTCTTAAAGAAGACAAAACTAGCAGGTATCAGACAGCACTTTGAGATGACATGGACAGTACAATAAGTCATGTCTCACCCTGCACCACCAGCTGCATGTGGTCTGAAGCTGAGCCAACACGGTTCTGGCCAGTGCAGACGTAGGTATCAGCAAGGGAAGGCGAGACAAGGGGCACATGTAGAGACCCATCATCTTTCACCTCAAATTCTTACAGGAAAAAAAGTCCATGAGACAAAAGTAAGGCACAGTCCAATGCTTATGATAGAAAAGGTTTAACAAATTTATTCATTTATGTCCATTAATTAATAAGTGAACAAAATCACAACATGATGGATTGTGGAATCATCTGTAAGTTTACACCTTTAGTACCTTCAAAGGTGTTCATAAGGAAACCAAAATTACCTCTAAAAAACTTTCAACGTACAATGAATTCTAAAAGTGTTAACATACCTGGACCTGAACTGATCATTTGGTGAGCCTTGAACCACCGCATGATTGGTGCAGGCTGACCCTCAGTTCGACAGCGCAAAGTCACTTCTTTTCCAGTGATGGCAACTACATGCTTTCTCTCAGCTTCCACTGATGGGTGTGCTGCACAAGAATGAAATTATTGTCAAGAAATAAACAAGGCAAAGAAAGCTTCTCTAACATGATAATATTGTGTAAAGTCTTTATTTAGTTATGGTATTTTATATACTGAGGCACATGTGAGCAATTATACTTATGTTTAGATCACACAGCAGAGCCTTACTGTGTACTATGAGCTGAGTTGTGTGACTTGCTTGTCCAGCCTCATTTTCTGCCACACAGCTGTAGTTACCCATGTCACTGGGGCGTGCTGGGGAAATCTTTACAATATCTCCATGTTCCCTTGGCTCTCCTTTGAAGTACCAAGTTACCTTCAATAAAAGCAAGAAAAATTCACATATTGTATTGCTGGTATGAAAATAAAAGAACAAAATACACAGACACAAGAGGAAAAATACAATTATTAATTTAGCAAAGATCTAATCAAGAACGAAGAAGAAAAATGGAATAGATCTGAAGTTCCATGTACAGGTAGAAATAACAAGTGACATTAATATTCACATTTATTTCCACACTATCAACTCCTTGATAAAAGAAATTTTATCCCCCTCCCGTCCCAAACTGTATTCAGTGGCCATGATAGACAAATCATGACAAATCAAAGAGAAGAAAAGAGAATGCAATTTAATCCCTTAACTGCAATGTGTATCTCATTGATCAAATGCGCGATCAAAGTTGAGAGTAGCCTGTACTGTGGAGCAAGGGGAGCAAATACTAATACTCAAAGGAGTACTAATACTCAAAGGCAAAACAAAATCTACATACCTGAGGTGGAGGGAAGCCACCAAATATGCAAGAAAGTAACGTCTCCTCCCCTGACACCACTGTAACCTCATCCTCAGCTGCTAACAATTCTGGCATCACTGAAAGGAGCACAGGAAACATCTCCATCATCTTACACAAGAATAAGTTCAAGTTCAAGTGAAAAGAAATATTGTGGAGTAAGAAATTCCAAAAACAATAAACTAATCAAGGTACAATAAGCATGAGAGTTTCAATGCATATTCATCATCACTCACTGCAATACAAATTGATAACACTGCCCAAAATTACTACACCAAAAAAGTGGTACTCACTCAAAACCTGGAGCAGATACTGTTTAGTGTCATTACCCGCCACATTTGATGCCAAGCAAGTGTAATAACCAGCATCTTTGCTTTCCACATGTTGGATTTGCAAGTTACTTCCATCATGATACATTTCCAGCTGGTCATGTACCCACACTCCCACTTCCTCCTCTTCCTAAGAAAGATAGAGGTTTATAGATGTATCTTCTAATGAAATGTCAACCATCACTAAACAGGACTAGCATCCAGTTCTATCAATGTTACAAGAATATAAAAAGAGAATTTTTCAGTCTTGGAAAGTAAGCACATGTACAGTACTGCTTTATAGCCTATAATGAAAAAATGGCTCTAGCAATAGAGCAAACAGTAAATAGATACATATAAACAGGTAGACCGTGAGACATGGATGCAGAGAAAGCCAATGATATGTAAGCTCACCTTTAACCAGGATATGATGGGTTCAGGACTTCCCGAGGCATGGCAATGAAGAGATGCAGTCTCTCCCAGCAGTACACTCACAACTTCTTCCTCTGTTCCTCCAACTATGATGGGTGGCTCTAAAAAACAATACAAGTAAACTAAGAGGAATACCAACAGCCATAAACTACAAGCGTCACTCCTATACTCATAAGACTGAACCCTGAACTAGTGAGTTAGTGACTACCATATATGCTGAACTATAAGGCGACCCGATATATATAAGACTACCCCCAATTTTTTAGGGAAATACTCAGGTTTTAACCAATTACTGGTGTACAAGACAACCCCCTTAATGGCAGAGGGAGCCACACATGGTTGGCTAACGGTAAGGGACTCCATCACTGCTGATTCACAATATGAGGGACTTGAGTGGTTGCTCATTCCCTCACTTGGGTACATTGTTACCATGGCAAAATTTACTGTCTTTGTTCTGCATAACTCCAGGTGTTTCTGAAGTACAAAATGAGAGGAATATGGCCATAGTTTCTGTTAGTCTGATGGGCAATTGATAATTATCATGGCGTGGTTGGAATCGGACATTTCAAGTGTGGGGTGAAGGTGTCACCAGATTGCCCCACTGTTGCCACTTTACCATAAATCACGGGCTTACCTTATTTTCCAACCCCACTTCATCTCCTTTAGTTCTATTTCTGTCTGTCTTGATGTTTCTATATAAATTGGTTCATTACCGAATTCTAACTTTTGTTCTATATCACCATTGAAGTAAAAATAAGGCGTGTTTTATGTATAAAGGTGCCCCCCCCCCCCAATATCCTAGATGTGGTATATGAGTGGGGAAGCATGGCCTGACCGACACACCTCACTTGACCTAGACAGGAAACACGCCTTGATAGTGTTAACAATTGCCAGTGTGATCACCGCTTAAACAATGACGCTGCCAGCAAACATTAGACATCACTAGAGATGAACTGTCTGCTAAGCCAATAAATTGTGTACATGCATACATACATATGTATGTATGTACATATATGCACACACACACACACAGTAAACAATGTACATACATGTGTACCTGCAGAATTAATTTCACGGTAAAATGGCTTAATGTCCACTACAAGGTTATAGGTTTGTGTTCCATTACCAGTATATAAGACGACCCCTTCATTTAGGAGTCCCAAAATTGGCAAAAAACTCATCTTATACTATGGCATATATAGTTAGTCAATTTTGCAAAGCAAAAATACACCAACATCATCAATAACACATCATGAACAGGTTTCACTTCATCTGATGACCAGCAAACAGCCATAATACCAGAGATACAGTAGCTTATATGTGGCCAATGAGAATGTCTCACCTTTTACTTGCAACTTGAATGTCTTCACAGCATGTCCAACTGAGTTGATGGCCTCACACTGATAGTCCCCAGCATGGTCCAAAGTGGTGCTATAGAAAGAAAAGTCATGATTTTTTAACTAATGACATAGGTTAATATGGTGTAATACAGTAAACATGATTTCAACTTCTTTTTATTCAAGTTGTTAAAATGTGAGAGACTAGATTCAAACACTTGAATTGATTATTTGGATTCCACTGTGTTTAAGCAATAGGTTACTCAAATTTGGGGGTGATCTTCATACATACTGAATTATTTAAGTTCAATGTCTCCTGGCCTTAAAAATAGAAAAGTACTCTTTGCTAACATTAACACAGATTCTCAGAGTTTTAGGACACTTATTTGTGGTAATATCCAGCTCACCTTTCAATTGTGAGTAGATTCTCCATTACAACAATGTCATCAGAGGTGACTTCATCTCCATTATGCATCCAAATGTAATCTGGCTTTGGACGTCCTTCTAAATCACATTCAATTGCTACAGGCTGGCCCCTTAGTACTGACACCGGGGTTTCTGGAGGCCCTGACACTTTCGGGGGAGCTGCATGGGAGAGGACAGAGAATGACACTATGAAGAAAATATGAAGCACTAAATATCTATGCTGAGTTGAATATACATGACCTAAAATTATAACTGCAGTCCACTTTGAATCTTTTATGGAAGACAATTTTACAACATTACAATTCAAACACACCAAAAACATTGAGGTGGAAGGTTTCATCTGTCACACCAACTACATTAACTGCTTGACAAGTGTAGTCCCCATCATCACCTTCCTGTCCAAAAAACACAAAACTTATTACAAAATACTCTCTCTCTCTCTCTCTCTCTCTCTCTCTCTCTCTCTCTCTCTCTCTCTCTCTCTCTCTCTCTCTCTCTCTTTAATACACGCATACATACATACATATAACACAAAGTACATGGCTTCAATTTTTCAACTTTAATAACAATGGAGTAAATTTCTGAGACAGAGAAAATTAACTGATGCAAAAAATAAGCAGAATTAAATAAATGAAAGTATTGAAAATTAAAATCATACCTCAATACTGGTGAAGAAGAGAATATGACCTTCCTCAAGCATCTGCAGTCTAGAAGATGGTTCGAGTTGGGAGCCTTGGTGAGACCAAATGACCTGCAATATTTCCTTTTTGTAGATGTAGCCTTTACAAACTGCCACAATACATTTCAATGGTAAATATAGATGGACGAGTAAAAAAACTAGCTTTCTAATAACCTCAGGTGGAGGGTCACCCTGGGCATCACACTCCAGCACCACCGGCTTTCCCACTGTCACATTGTAGTGCCTGAATGGTCGCTCCTGAGTTTGTATGTCTGGGGGAACTAAACATACATGTAAACAGAGATGTATTAGTGAAAGGAAATCAAAGTACGAGTATGTATGTGATAGATCAAATTTTCCAAAGCAAGGCGATATTGTTTGCAATGTCCTCTTCTTTCCTCAAGGTCAAAGGAACAGATAACTTTTGTGTTATGTCTGCATAAGTACTATTTTGGGAGTATGAGGTAATCTGAAGCTGCAAAATCGAAACATATTGAACCTGTAGACTAAATCCAACAAACAAAGGCTGACAGAGGACATTGGAATCTGAGTTGCATGGTAAGCTTTTTTTTTATCCTCACATAGTGATCATTCCAGGTGTGAAGAAAGTCAATCTCTCATAAGGCAAAAATCCTTATATTTTCAGATACAAACCCAAGACATCCAATCTGAAAGTCTTGTGTGTAGTTCCTGCTTCATTGGCCACCTGGCAAGAGTACATGCCTTCCTCTTGCTTTGTAATCAGTGGCAGGAAAAGACGTGAGCCATCAGTGGAGATGGTGTAATGTGCCTCATCAAGCTGCCTGTTGACGTCCTCTTCAGGGTAGGTCGTTGAGTGCCACACTGATGGTGAACTCAAATCTTCATATATTTCTGGACTGAATGTTAAATTGTCATAGTCGTAATACTGTTCCAGATTGGTTGGACTGTCCATGATCAGTTCAGTTTCCTCACTCCACAGTGTGTCCTGTTCCAGTTGTTGGCCAGACTATAACATAGAACACAGAGGTGAGCTTCATGCAATACAATATGATAAATTAAATAATTCACCATGCTCAATTACACACTTTTATCATGTCAAATTTTGAAATATTCCAGGAAGATAAATCCAGCACATGCATAAGTGGCAGGAACAAAGGAAAGAATATGGAAAATTACTCATAAACATTTATTTATGACTCAAATACTTGCCTTTGTCCACGTGATATTGTGATGGGACTGAATGCCTGGCCCCAGCTGTCCTGCAACTTGAGGTTTCACTTTGCACTCAAGAATGGTGTTTTCTCCCTCCACCAACATCAACTCTTCATTAGTTTGTCCTTCCAGTTCAGGTACAGCTATGAAAAAATAAAGACTAAATCAATATCTCATGATGATGACACTATATAATATTCATGTAGAAATAAGGTTGTGCTTGTTTTGTAGTTTTGCTGGAACCACTTCGGTGTGTCTGTAACTAAGGCATTGAGTTAAAGAAATTGTGTATTACTCAGCATGGAGTGGCAACACATCAAGATTTCATAGCCAGAGATTGAGAGAAATGTCAAAAAACAAAATTAATACTAGTGACTTATTACAATACAGATGCAATAACACACAGCAATCAAATCCTCACAAATAACATAAAGAGAAATGGTGAGCTGTGCTTCTCCAGCTGGATTTACTGCCACACACGCATACAACCCGACATCCCTCGGCCCAACACCAACAAGAGTCAGGTCTCGGCCACCAGTACCAACCACTCGCTTTGATGACGACACCAGCGCCTGGGAACCTTGGTACCACAAACGGCGAGGCAGAGGATACCCTGAAAGAGGAACAAAATGTATTCTTATTACAGGGAAGAGACTTGTACTTCATCCTATTTAATATTGGAGGATGAAATGCATTCTTATCATAGGAAAGATAGTGATATACAGCTAACACAAGATACATTGCAGTTCCATACCAGTGACAGGGCAGGGCAGTGTGATGGTCTGGCCATGAGTGATGGTGACAGCAGCTGAGTGAGTGGAGTTCTGAGGCTGACCTTTGGTGGGTAGTTGAGCCTCCACATTACCTGTGGATATATCAGAAATTTGCACCAAAAATTGAAATACAGTATATAGATCTTGCAATATATGTGTAGAAATTAAGTTTTTCCTAATGATCCAAACAAATTCCATACATATGTGATCCAGTTCATTCAGTATTAATCATGAAGTGGATGAAAAGGAAAAACAGAAAAAAAAGCAAGTAGGCATTAAGAAAGAGTTTTGTCATACCTTTAGAAAGAACCACGAAATTACTAGGAAGAGCCGACATATTGATGCGTGGAGGAGAATAGATTTCCAACTTTATCAACTTGGTATCCTGGCCAGCCTGATTGTGGGCCAAGCAGCGATAGATTCCAGCATCCTCTACTGATGCCTGGCTCACCACTACTCTTTCCCCACCCCCCATTACCTGTGTGAATAACATGTACCATTACCAAAAGGAAAATATCAAACCAATCAATGGACATATACTACAAAACCTACAGTGACTCATAACAGACATAAATGCTGGTAACATAATATCATAACATCATATCATATCTACTACTAATATCAATGTCTGTGGAGTGGAGAAGTCTAAGGCAATGACATAGCTATGAGGGACATGGGTTCTATAAATTCCAGAAGGGAAAATGCCCTCCCTTTGTCCCCCCACCATGACTACTAAGCTGTCTACTAAAAGAGCTTATTGACAGCAAGTTTGTTTTATTTTCATGTTCACCTTGAAATGGAGGGGAAGAGAAGTGTTAGGGTAGAGAGTCCATGTCCTGTTGGGTGCAGGAAAGCCTTTTCGTAGATAGCACTCAAGCACAGCGTGTCCACCCTCTGTCACTGTCACCACCTCCATTTCTCTGAGGCCTTCCACAGTGTTATGCTTCACCACACTAAGTCTTCCTTCAACAATCTCTGGCAGTACTGAAGAAACACAGGTTCACACATTAGTTCTACATTTACTCACAGTGAGATTTGCAGAAAGCATTTATATTTCATTAAATGAGAGACATTACTGACAGAGTTGATGTACAATTGGCACTGAGAAAAACACAGGTTCTAGATTTTTTTTCATGGCAAGAGAAAGTTCTATTCATAACATATATCCAAATTACTAATTTAACTGAGGAAATCTAGTGAGTGGGTTAATAGAAAATGAGCTGGTCTAAAAGCAGATATATATATGGTGAACAATGAATATAACATTTCAAAAGCACCTAAGTGGGATAAATGCATATAGTTACACACTCACACACACACACACTTACCAAGAACATTCAAGACAAGATCCACATCCAGCAGACCGACCAGGTTAGAGCTGGTACATGTATATACCCCAGTGTTGTGGCTACCAGCTCGCACCACTCGCAGCCACTGTCCATTCCTTTCTGTGTTAATATTCCCCTTGCCATTTATGTCAATTGGTGAGCCATCTCTCTCCCATGTCACTGTTGGGGCTGTAGGAAAATGTAAAATGGGTATAACTTTGTGAAAACAGCTGAAGGAGGAGGACAGCCAAATGTGATCAAAGAAACCAATGGAAAGACCAATACTAGCAATGACAAAAGCAAGAGAACACTGGAATAAAATTATGCTTTCAAGACCCATCCCTATTTTCCCAATGAGGAGCAGAAATTTGGTCAGTGTCAAGTGTATTCACAGAAAACCCACTCAAGGACCAGCATTGTGAATGGGAAGATTATGAAAAAAAAATGGTGATGATGATGATGATGAAAATACAAGCAATAATAATAATAATAATAATAATAATAATAATAATAATAATAATAATAATAATAATAACAGTAATAGACAGGCAAATAAATGAATGAATAATGGCAAGGTGCTCAAGCTGTACTAATGTAAACCAACTGATAACACATCCATCAACTAATCAGCAATCAATTCACCATCAGCTTTTTTTTTTTCTTTTTGAGAGAGAGAGAGAGAGAGAGAGAGAGAGAGAGAGAGAGAGAGAGAGAGAGAGAGAGAGAGAGAGAGAGAAAAAGTTTTGCCATGGAAATAACGTATTCAAGTAAGGGAACCAATCACCTCTCAAGCCCCTCATATTGCGCATCAGCAGTGATAGTCCCTTACTCATGTTACCCTTAGCAGGGTTGCCAGCTGGCCGAATTTCCGGCCAAATTCGTGAAATTTTGCCGCGAACAGGTTTATTTGACCGTAAAAAGAATGGAGATTTCTTCGGCCAAACCATTTGGGCGAAATTTGGCTGAAAAAATACCAAATAAGGCAAGTTAGATAGTAATAGCAAAAGTTTGACTATTTCTAGTTTTTTTTCGACACATAAGTAGTACTGAGCATGCCTTTGTCTGTTACCATATATTTCTGAAGTGGATGAACAAATTGTTATATCTCCACACGCAAGTGTCACTGAAAGCGGCAAATATACTGAATAACATTTCGCAGAGAAAAAGTCGAAGCATCTCTCTTATTTGAACCACCAAAGGGCAAAGAGCAATAGACAATCCTTCGATCTACTAGTAAGTGCAACATTATTTAAGGGACTTGGGGTGGTCAAACTTTTGTTATCGAGCATATGAATAGGAGATAAGATACAGCGTCTTGTTGGCACACCATTATTACTCTCTGTGTGTGTGTGTGTGTGTGTGTGTGGAAAAGCAACACACAACATGAGAAAACAATGTAAGAGTAATTGAGATACACTTGGGGGAACTGTTAAAACAGAGAGAGAGAGAGAGAGAGAGAGAGAGAGAGAGAGAGAGAGAGAGAGAGAGAGAGAGAGACTGTTCAAAAATTTAGGAAGGGACAAAGATACCAAGACAAAGTTATGCTCCTGCCATTAACTCGGGCAAAACTTTGGTGTGGTCATAAATGTCTGGCTACCTTTTTTCTTTCTCTCAGGTGATCACTGTGTAAGTTGAGACAGCGCTAAAGATACGCGTCATTCATAAGTATTCGAGCAGTCTTACTTTATATACATTACGAGTCACATAACCATAAACCAGTAGGCAGAGCAGGCATCAGAGAACTTAATGATAGTAGTAATAATAGTGACACATGTGATATGTTACGTTCCCCCCTCCCACTCTCCTCCCTCCTATTCCTCTTCCTTCTACTGTTTGCTACACGCTGTAAGGGTTCATAAAAAATTTGTAATAAGTAGAAGGTTATGACGAGCCACCTAGAGATTGTGTGTCGTGCTTTTAAGATCCCAATACACCTCGTTCCTCATCAGTGCGTTAGTTCGGTGCTAGCTAGACGGTGAGTTGGCTCTCTCTCTCTCTCTCTCTCTCTCTCTCTCTCTCGTAGTAGCGGTAGTAGTAGTATACTCATTTCACGGTAAGATGGCAGATCTCCCTAAAATTAGTCCCACCCACACCTTTCTCTGATTGGCAGGTAAAGATCTAATCCCGCCCCTTCCTTTATTTTCATTCAGTGGTGGTGGTGTTGACAGTGCCCCTCTATGAATCAATGTACAGGATGGTGATGGCATGGTGGCGGGCAGTGATCATGGCGGCGGTGATGGTGATGGCCGCGGCTGTCATTGCCGACCGTCCACTGATGCAAATGATTAGGGATGTTATTCAGCTGCGCCAATGGAACCACGTGGTGCTGCTGGACCCAGAGGACTCAGGTGAATCATTTCTTGATGCCTAAGACTAGATACATACATTTGTCCCTGACTTTCCGCTAATTCTTTGAGCTTTAAAGGGGATTGGCAAATTAATGGGCTTTTTATTTTTCATTGTTTTTGTTGCCGTTGGCCAGCTTCCCATTCTTACATAAAAAACCCCACTTTTCTTCTGATACATGGCGGCAGAGATACTATCGCCCCAAGAGACCGTGCAGCTGTTGGCGGACATCGTGCACTCGGCTGCGGGGTCAATCATTCCCCTGACATCCAGTGACACCTTTGCCCTCGGCCTCTACCAGTAAGTCGTCTTCTGCAGCCTCGCCCATATCCTCCATCCTAACTAGGCTTTTGTCTGATATTTGATTTTCTACCTCCTCTCCGCTCAATTCTTCTAAATCATTTAATATAATACGAGGCAGTGATTAGAACAGTGCGTCAAGTGCCACCTCGGCCCAAGCCATATTTTTTATACCATTGTCTTCCCTCAACATTCTTCTACTTCGATAGACCTCAGGGACTCCATTGCTCGAATGATTATAAGGTCGAAAATCCAATGTTGCGAGGACGTATGTTAAGCCTAACAGTCGGGAAACTGACCGCGTTTTTTTTTTTTTTTTTTTTTTTTTTGGGGGGGGGGGGGGGGGGTGCTTAGCGTAACCTACTGTTCTAATCACCGTCTCATAGTCTTTCCACCTCTTCCCTAGCATGCCTCATCTTCTTCCATACACTTACATATTATAACTTTTTTTTCTGGGTGCGCGTGTGTGCTAACATGCAATTTTGAATGCATACTATCAACCTTGCACTTCACTCTTGGTAGGTAATATTTTCTTTGCCCATTAGGTCATTAAGTGATTTAGGACAACACTTACATCTACGAGTATCTTCTGAAGCTTTCATTACGACGTTACTTTACGATCACGTTCACAATCTATAGTATCCACACAAGAATAATGAATTAAGTGAAATATTCATGCTTTACTATTTGCCCAGTTCGATCGCGACCAGCAACACATCTCAAGGCGGGGCCGACATTGAGCGGGTAATGTATCTCCGGGACCCTCGCTACAGATCGCAGTTCATCGCACAGTGGGACGAGGCAGGGCTCACTTCCACTTTCATGACCATGGTAAAGTATCTAACAACTGTACTACTAGCAACAGTAATATTAATTAGCGTATACGGCGGCAATGTGGAATACTCGTATGTCACTGCAACACACACACACACATACCACGTAATGTAATGGTTAGCACGCTCGGCTCACAACCGAGAGGGCCCGGGTTCGAATCTCGGGCGCAGGGAGGCAAATGAACAAGCCTCTTCATGTGTATCTAGCCCCTGATCACCTAGCAGCAAGTAGGTACCGGATGTAACTCGAGGGGCTGTGGCCTCGCTGTCCCGGTGTGTAGTGTGTGATGTGGTCTCAGCCCTACCCGAAGATCGGTCTATGAACTCTGTTGGGCTCGCTCCGAAGGGCAAAGGCTGGCTGGGTGACCAGCAGGTGATCGCGACAGCGACACTATAATCTTTCTGCGTGCAGCTGTCGCTCACTCCGTCTTACATTAGTTACGCATACTCATTACACAATGGCACTGAACTAACTAAGTGACAGTGTTATCTTTACTCACTACGAATGTTCTAATGCAAGAATGTCCTGCTTGGATGTTATGGTTTATATGAAATAGTGACCTCGCAGATTGTTGTGTGTGTGTGTGTGTGTGTGTGTGTGTGTGTGTGTGTGTGTGTGTGTATTCAGTTATCCATCAGTTATTATACTATGGTAACATACTGCAGGCAGGAAAACTGGGCTTCTACACAGAAAAGCAGGAATGGCTGGTTTTGCTGTCTAAGAATGTCTCGCTTCAACAAGTCAAAGACGATCTCGCAGATGTCAACATTTACGTGGATGGCGAGGTATTGTCGGGGCTGTAGTATGTATGAGTATACTAATGACATACAATAATGACATACGTATAAAGTCTTGCCTGCTTTCAGATTTCCTCCTTCCTATAACCTGAACTCTTCCAAAGGGAAAGTTTAAAAAATTATCCTCCAATTTTATATGACTCTTTTGATTTCCCTCTTGGAGACAAGCAACTCAGTGGACCTTTTTCCATTTTCTTATTTGCTGTTGTCCTTCGCCAGTGACACTCTTACATTAAAATAACAGTAAATAGAAAGTGAAATTTTTAAAATCTTCCCTGCAGGTGATGTTGTGCCTGGAAACTGTAGAAAATAACTTTGAAATAATTGAGGTGTGGAATGTGGGGCGAGAGACAGGCAGCCACACACTACTGCAGGAGATGTGGGGCTTCTGGACGCCAGCTACTGGGCTGCGGCAGATTACGCTCAAGAATAAATATGATCGACGCAAGGATTTACAAGGCTTTCACCTCAGGGTGGCTACTATCGAGGTTAATCTACATTTTGCTGTTCATTCTTTCCAGCACTCACAATATTACTCTTTCATTGATTTCCAAACGCTGCATTTTAAACATATTTGTCTGAAAGGTGGGTGGTGATGAGAAATTTATCATGGGCTGGTAATGTTCACTCTTGGCCACAGACAATGCCATACGAGAGTCTGATGGAGAACGGGACGCTTCAGAATTTCTATGAGGGTTATGTTGTGGATGTGTGGCACACCTTGCAAGAACAACTCAATTTTACGTAAGTGTTTGTTGAAGTGGTGGGTAGATAGGGATAAGGCCTTCTCTCTCTCTCTCTCTCTCTCTCTCTCTCTTAAACGACAGAATATGAAGAAGTTTACTGAATTCTGTAGAAAATAATACAGTACAAGCACAGACTCCTCTCTGTCTCACTTTTCAGCTACACCGCCACTGACACGCTATTTGGCTCGCTGCAAAAGGACGGCCACACCTGGAACGGAATGGTGGGGATGCTACAGACTGATGACGCAGATGTGGCTGTGGCGCCTCTGTCCATCACAGAGATACGCTCCCTCTCCATTGACTTCACCATCCCTATACAGATAGTGAGGTATATGCTAGTGACTCTCTCTCTCTCTCTCTCTCTCTCTGCAATCATCTTATGTCTTTTTGTTGTTATTGCTGTTGTCACACTACAGTAACTACTAACAGCCACCTCACATCCAGCACAAGGCTATACATCCGGCGGCCAGTCCTGGAGGGCACCTGGACACTGTATGGGCAGCCTTTTGACATGTATCTCTGGCTCACCATACCAGTCTCCATCCTCGTATGTGGTGAGCCTGCATGCAGCGTGACAATGAACCCCTTCAGCACTGGGATGCATTTTTATATTTATTCTGCTCGTTATTCATCGATTTTATACAGCTTCAGAAACTCATGTGGGGATTAATACAGACTCTTCTGACCTCCAAAGACCCTTTCTAATGTAAATAAAATCTAGTGATACCCAAAACTCAAGTTAAAAATGTGTCCCAGTACTGAAGGGGTTAAGATGCCATAGTGATTCAAAGGACACTTCAGAGTTTTTAAATGATGATAATGAAGTGTATTCCCACTCACAGCTGCAGCACTATGGCTCTTCAACTCAGTGACAGTGCATCTGGGTGTCAATGAACATTTTATCAGTGCCAGTCAGGCATTTTGGATGATATTCTCCGGCATCATTCAGCAATGTGAGTCCCCACTAACATATGACACATTTTCTTGATATTTTTACTCTTATGAAATATTTATTCCATACAGTACAGCTTGATTTTGTTGGTGGGTGTGTTTTTAAGCAAGCACAAAACTTGAGTTGGTACTGTACTGTATGTACATAATCACAAATGCTCATTAATCCTTTCACTGCTGTTTGCTCTATCTTTCCTTAATAACTGATCACTCTATGACATCTTTACTTGTTTCATAGTTACCTAAAATCTTTAAACTTAAACTGGGTGGAAATTGCAAAATATATCCTCTTTCATGGATTCCTTTCTTGGTCTCATGGATTGCTAGTGATGTTAATTGTCTCATATCATAATGAAAGAGTTAAAGCATAGATCACATCCATAAAGGAACAATGCACTGTAATCTCATTTTCAACAGCTACATCAGCGGAGCCTGGGCCAGTATCGGGAAAGATTGTGTTCTTCTCAGGATTATGGATGGGTCTGGTGCTGCTCACATGCTATTCAGCTATACTGGTGTCCATTCTTACTACCCGCGAGCCGCAACTTCCTTTCAAAGACTTTGAGGGACTCTTGGAACATCCAAACTGGAACCTTGGAGTACGCACTAACACTGCACTTGCTGACTCCCTGGCAGTTAGTATTCTTTCCCATTCACTGTTAATCTCTTTCTTATCATCCTGCTTCCAGGGTTCAAAAATCTTATCAAATCCATTCTTTTAGAGTAACACATATTTTCTTTGAACTTTGCTTTAAGAAACAATATCACACTGATTTGACACATTTTTGCCTCACAGTACAGTTACAGATGGCACAATCCTATAACCTACATGGAAAAAATTGCTGCTGTATTTCCTACAAGTTATGAAAAGACATCTAAATAGGAACTGAGATTTGTGCAAATTTCTCGCACTCTTTGCACAGTGTACATCATCTATACTGGTGTCTGGTCCTACTCATACAGATAGATGCTTTCTCTTACAGCTCGCTCCTGTGGGATCTCCCATGCGAATGTCATGGGACAAGATGGTAGGCAAAGATCCCATTAAGAATCTTCCCAATAACAATGATGATGCTCTTGCTAGTGTTCTGCAAGGTACTCCTCTCTCTCTCTCTCTCTCTCTCTCTCTCTCTCTCTCTCTCTCTCTCTCTCTCTCTCTCTCTCTCTCTCTCTCTAATAGAAATTTGTGTTGTATTATTATTTATTATTGTATTGCCTTTATCTTGTATTGTATTTATTTTGTATGGTTTTAGTCTCATACTCTCCAGGCAAATATTTCTGTTCCTCTCATCGTTGTATACTTTTCTACTTCACTGATGAGGCAATCTTAACAATATTATTAAAAAGACTCCAAGCTTTCCTGATCAGTGCCATTTTTAGGGAAGTATGCATTCTTCGCCAACAAGGAATACATAATATACCGTTTGCAACGTAAGCTCCCCGTCCAGCAAGCCATGGACATCGTGGACACCAACACAGACTTCCTTCGCCGTGGTATTGGCTTTGGTTTGCAAAAGCGCTCCCCTTACAGAAGACTATTCAATCATGTGTATGTCTCTATGTTATTTGTCATTCATGGGCCTATTTCATAATCATCAATATTCCAGAAATGCACTGTCATTATAAATCTATTAAACCACAAGTATATCTCTACCTAATTTGTTCACTCATATACTTATATGAAATTAACCAGTATTCAAGAAATGTGCAGTCCTTATAAATTAATATGTAGAAATGAATAACAAATGTTAAAACTGTCAAATACATACAAGCAATAGAAGTATACCGGTGCAATTACACACACACACTAAAATGATAAACACTTTTCAATACAGATTATCAAAGATGACTCAGAAAGGCCACTTGAATCGCCTCAAACGAAAATGGTGGCCTAACATTAACCGGAACCCCGAGAAAGCTTATCCCACACCAGGCTTCAAAGAGGTGAAGATTGCTCACTTTAACCAATGCTTCTTTTCACACAGTTATCTTAAACTTTTCTATTATGTAGTCTTTAGAAAATAATATACAGTACATAGGTGTCTCCAAAAAAAAAAAAGGAAGGGAGGCATTGATATGGAGATCACTGTGAAGGGAGGCATCTAAGGCACTACTATAGCTACTTTGAAAGATGTATTGTTTAGTATGTCTAATGAAATGTTTTGTTCTGCAGGTTTTCACTGTGTTCATCATATTGGGAGGTGGAATAATTTGTGCACTGGCATTCTTATTGATTGAGTGCTTGGTCTGTGACTACTCAAGCTCCTCATCTTCATCTGAACAATCAACCTCTCCTTCTTTGTTCTGACGGGATCAATGACTGTACTGCTCTTAATTGTTTCTTCAGATTTCTACAATGGTTTCATTATTCCTTCCCAACCCAAGAATTCTTGCTGTAGGATATAATCAAAATACTTTCCATGAGAGACCAAGTCACTTTAAAACAGATAAAGATGAATAAAAAGTAAGGAACATTCAAGACAGTGAGATCATTGAAAAGGTGTGTGAAGTTATGAAAGCTGATGAAGGATGAACCATTAGAAATCCATTAAATAGGAATTTCAGCATATACATAACATTATCTTTTGACTTACATGGAGTAGCTTCAACAGGACATTGTAAGATGATGCTGTCTCCCTCCTTCACTGTTATATCTGTTACTGCATCATCAGGTAAGTAAGGAGGCACTGTAATCAAGGTAGAGAAGGAATGCAAGTCAGTGCCTTATATTTCTTCAATTATTTTTATGCCATGAGTTTCTATGTATGAGTTAAGTTACTATGTCACACAAAAATGCAATCATACCCATGACTTGCAGAGTAAAGTTAAAGGTGTCTTGGCCAGCTGTATTGGAGGCTATACAGCTGATTGTTCCTTCATCTTCCAGCAATACTTCCTTCACTTGTAGTCGTTTACCCTTGTCAAGAATCTGTCACAGTGTGTAATATTCTTTTTATTAGTTTTTTTGCATTATTGTCTTAAACACATGCAAGACAATGACAAAATTCCCAAAGTGTCAAGGTGATTTCCACTCATATTCAAACAAATGACTATAATTTCAACACGTGTACACAGCAGACTCAATAATGTAAAGGAGAGAAAGAAAAAGATGTATTTTGTCTCACCTGATAATGTGGATGATCAGGGGTGACTGGAGTGTCATCATGCACCCAGGACAAGCTGGGCCTGGGGCTGCCAGAAGCGTCACACACAAACTCCACACTCTGGCCAGCAACACCAATAACTCTTGACTGAGCATTGGCTCTTTCAATCACAGCTGGTACTGTAAAAAAAGAATCATAATAATTTAGTATTTCCAGGTATTAATAAAGAAGTCTACATACATTACTTATTAATTCATCTGTCTACCAAACAAACTATTACCATTCTCCAATAGCAATGTAAGAAGCACATTTATTATTTTGCCATGTTATTCATCATGAAGTGACTAGACTATCAGTTGTATTCATTATTCAAGTCATATGGAGCTTATAAGCATAGTCATAATGTGTTAAGTGATTTGCAATAAACAGTAACAATTTGCTATGTTGCTGTATTTATGAAAATACTTCTATGCCAGACGTGATCACGCTTCTTTCCTCACCTTGTACAGCAATATTGTAGGTCAGGGTGTCCTGTCCAGCAGCATTAACTGCCACACAGGTGAAGGCTCCTCCATCTCCCTTCCTCACTCTTCGAAGATGTAGCTCTTGCCCATCAGACCGCACCTAATGTCATGTTATTTCAAATGGAATAGTTTTGCATTACATTTATTCCATTATTGCATTTAGCTACTTTCAAAATTAATTACAAAAATTTTGCTCAAGAACATAACTCTATCATATACAATAAAAGTATGCAATAACAGTCCTTTCCATCCATCATGCAACTAACAGCAACAGGTGCCAGCTGCTTTATGAATGACTTATACTCAACTATATCTGGTATTCCCACATACCTGGAAGTTTGGGTTAAGGAAGGGAGTGATAGGCTGTCCATGTCTGATCCATGACACAGCAGGCTTGAGGGAACTGTCTACTTCACAAGTCATGGTCAGTGGGTCATTCAAAACCACCTCCAGGTTCTTCTCTGATGGTGTGATGAGAGGTCGTCCTGTGAATGGGAAGCATACATCATTATTGCCTGCTTGTACTAAAAAGATATTCATTAAAACTGTTATTCAGATCAAAATCACATGGAAAGTATCAAGACAACTCACTGTGAACAACAACCAGAAAGTCTCGGACTGCAGAGCCTGAGGATGAGTTAGCGGTGCAGGCGTAGTGACCAGAATCATTGGTCTGGGCATGGTGCAGCCTCAGCACTTGTCCGTCTTCCAGCAGCTCCACATGATCATTAACTTCTATCTCCTGTAGTGTGTAGGATATAAAAATGTGCAATAAATTTCTCAACGTAATAAAACTTTCATACACTGTGTGCAAAAATTCGATTTCTGAATTACTTTATTTCTTACTCATTTCAATCTATAGTTTGCTAACATGTTTTTTACATTACTACATAATATATAAGTGCATATAAACTTTACCATACTGAGAATACAACTTTCAGTACTCAGACCTTGAACAGTTTCATGTACCTGGTTGTCTCTAGTCCAGGTGATAGTGGGCGTGGGGGTTCCAATGGCATAACACTCAAGGTCCATGGTGTGACCAACCACTCCAACTGTCTTTCCTCCAATGCCTCCTCCAATAGCATTCTCCACCAAATCCTCTATTATCATGGGTGGCACTGAAACAACATGTCTTTGTCATTATACATCCACTAATGAATTCAACAACTACTTCTCCAGAGTTTGACAGACTAGAATATCTCCAGATCAGTAGTTCTTTCTTCTACCTTAAGAAAATAACTTACCCATAATCTGCACTTGGAAATTAAGATGGTCCTCTCCAGCTTCATTGGCAGCTTTGCAAGTGTAGTTGGCAGTGTGAGAAGGAAGAGTTCTCAGAAATCTAAGTTCCTCTCCATTTCCTGTCACATGAAGAAATGGGTCCTGTCTCCCATCTATTTCCCTCCCATCCTGCACAACAGGAAAGTGAAGTTAAATAACACATTTTTTTCTCATTGGGAAGAGTGAATAAAAGATTGTGATGCTGGTGTAATGTATAATAAAGAGATGAATATGTGTATAATTGAATGCTGTAAATTATTAATGAAAATTTATGAAAATGGAGCATCAAGAAAACACTGAAACAAGTAAACATGACATAAAAATATGAAACAGATAAAAAGATAAAGGAAAGTACATAAAGTGTAAGAGTTATCAAAATTTGAGTAAAGTTTCATAGCTCTTGCACAAGGAACATTTAAAAGCTAACTTGCAGTGAGATTCACAAACCTTGAACCAGGTGATTGTGGCTCTAGGCCATGCATCCACTATACACTGGAGTGTTAAAGTTGAGCTTTGTACCACCTTCAAACTAGTGTTTCTTTCTGGCTCACGGATCACTGGAGGCACTGTGAAACAAGAAAGTCATTGTAGATTTTTATTAGTCTTGTAAATACGTACTCTTTTTTGGTAAGTGTGTGTGTGTGGGTGGGTGGCTGGGTTTATGTAACAGGGAAAACTGACCAAAGACATCAGAAAGAATTGAATAAAAAGGTCCATTTAGTTGCCAGTCTCCATGCAGGTCTGAGAGAGTTGGCCAAAATAAAGGGATAAATGTCTTGAAACCTTCCTCTTAAGTAAGTTCAGGTCATGGAGTATAAAATACAAAAGCAGGTAAGGAATTCCAGAGTTCACTAGAGAAGTGTATGAATGATTGAGAGTACTAATTAACTCTTGCATTAGAAAGGTGGACAGAATAAGGGTAAGAAGATGAGTACTTACATTAACACCACTATTCAATTCTTAAAACAGTGTTACATCTTGCTACATATTAGAGAGCCACTAACATCTTACCCAAGACTTCCACAAAAAAAGTTTCTTCTGCCGATCCTGCAGGGTTGGAGACCACACATGTGTAATGACCCTGATGGCCCTTATTAGCCTCCAAGATAATGAGTGACTGATTCACTTCATGTAACTCTAAACCAGAGTCAAGTAGTTCTGATTCAGTCAACATCCTGCCATCTCCCACCAGCCAAACCACCTGTCAATGATGCATGTACATTGTATTATCCTTATAAAACCATATATATATCACAAAGTAAATTCCCAAAGCTGTATACAATTGTCAAATAGTAAGAAGAATAGATATGAAAATAATACTGAACGGTTTAATATCAAAACTAACTTGATGACTCACCTTTGGTCTTGGGTTTCCACTAGAGTGACAAGAGAGTGTGAGCAAACCTCCCTCATACACCTTAGCCTGCCTTGAGGTTGGTGTTGAGGTGATGATGGGTGGTGTCAGGACATTAAGAGTATAGTTGGTTATCAGCTCACCCACACTGTTACTGGCCACACATGAGATCTGTCCTTCCATTGAACTTAGCACCCTGAAAGGAAGATATTTTCTGCATTATTCATAATTTTGCTCAATGTAATATTTCTCTCCCATGTCAGGAGCCAAGGAGCTAAGTCAGTGGTGGAAATGAATGTTTGTGTGAATGGCCAGCTCCTTTTTTATGGCAAACAGACTTGGTATATGAGTGTTTTGTGTAATATTTTCATAATAGATACAGTATCACTGACTGTGAGGACAACATTCAGCATTGTATATGAAATAAGTTGCAGGTATTTATGGAGAGTATTGACAGTCTGGTATCACTGCATTAATACCTGAGTATATGTAATTGTGTCTGAGCAGCCGAGAGCTGAATGTACTTGTCTGATGAGGACACGGGCAGGCCATTGATGAACCATTGGATGGTAGGCTTGGGGCTCCCATCAACGGGACACTCCACAGACAACAGATGGTTCTGAAGCACTAAAGAGTATATAAAGTAAAAATTAATACAAACTCGTGCCTTATATTGCCTATCATCACCTGTAAGTGCAAAATGATGCCCACAAAAATAAAAATACAAAAAATTATATATAGTTATGAGAACAATGTGATGATAGATGTTAATTCATATACCCTGAAGGGATACAACTTCAATATATCAATGCAGCAGAGTGGTATCTAAGAAACAGAACAAATAAAAGTAATCCAAAGAAAAACCTGTTTCAAGAAAACAAATATCACATAAATATCACCAGAATAAAAGTGTTGTTCTAGCATTGAGGCTGTGTGGTGGGTAGGGAGGAGTGAATTACCTGTGTGGTTAGTTTGAGGCTCATGGGTGAGGGATGGATGGGCCAGCACTGTCACCTCAAACTCAAACTTGCCAGTGCCTGCAGCATTGCTTGCCACACACACATAACGCCCACTGTCTCCATCATCAAGCTTAACCAATCTCAATACCCTGACAACAAAGGAGTGAAGTGGAAATACAAAAGAAATAACACTTTTGATAAAAATAAATTCAGTCTTTCTATCTACATACCAGTTTAGCTATCTCCTTCAACAGGGAGTCATTATTACTACTGTCATTAGAGATAGTTGAATGTCTTCCTTTCTCTCTCACAACTCAAGGGGGTAATCACAACCTACCCTCTATAGAAAACTCTTCTTCACACAAAATTGCATGTACACACACTTTACTTAATTACTCTCTCTTTTGTCATTATCTAACCAGTCAAGTTCATCAACAACTTGATATACCACAAGATCAATAATTATTTCAGTTTTTTATCCATTACTCCTTTTACCTGTCATCTTCTGTGTCATTAGCCTTGACTACTGGGCTGATCACTTGTCCATTCTTAAGCCACAAAATGGAAGGGGGTGGGTTTGCTTCCACATCACAAAACAGATCCAGATTTTCACCTTCCAGAGCTGTAATCTCCTCTTCCAAGTCACTGTCCTGTTGATGATAATGAGTGTTTATATTATACAGCAATGAAAATAAACTTTACACAAGAGACAAAAATTCATATTAAATATTTAATTAGAAAAAGTCCTGATTTATTACACTAATTAACAAAGGCTTGGCTATTCCAGATAACATACAAGAAAATCCAAAATGCAAGTTTTCAGCAAGACATACTGGACTCCAAGCAGGAGGAGTGTGAACTGAGAGAAGAGTAGTTAGGGTTGTGGTGCCAGCAGCATTGGTGGCTTGGCATGTGTAGTTGCCACTGTCAGCCGGCGTGGCCCTCAGCAGTGTGAGGTGGCGGTCCTGATTGTCAAGTTTGATACCCTGAGTCGATGTTGAAGGGAGTAGTTTTCCATCCTATTTCAAGACAAAAAATGAAAAAGAAAATTTTTTAATAATTAAATATGACATGTAATGTAGTATACGTATTCATAAAAGTAAAAGGTATCAACTAAATAAGTATTCTAGAAAACAATCAGATTAGATGTAGTGTGAGTGGTGAGGTACCTTGAGCCATCTGATTGTGGGCAGGGGATCAGCCACCACATAGCAGCTGACAGTCACCAGACGGTTGGCCACCACAGACTTCTCCACCAGTGGTTTCTCAAGGTCCTCCAGCTTGGGAGCCGCTAAACAAAATAAAATGCAAAATACATTGTAGTATCTATTGAGATTATGCAAATAATATGTAGTACCTATTGTAATAAAGGTTCATTGTAACTTCTATTGAAATTGTTGTTAAAAATTTGTCTTGGTCATTAAGGCAAATAACATGATAAATTCAATTGGTCAATCTTTTACTCCTAATTAATGTCAGTTTCCTAGTTACAGGAGGAGGAAATATCACATACCTACATTTTACAGTATAGAAAATTATGACTCACTCATTACATGAAGAATGAAGTCTTGTTCCAAAGTGCCAGCTTCATTGGTGGCCAGGCAGCTGTACCGGCCAGCATCCTCCTTGCTGACATTGTGCAGGACTAGTCTCTGTGGGTTTCTGGTTCAATGGATAGTGATTTCAATCATCTGAACCAAATGTATGTGTTTTCTGTGTTAAGTATATCTTAGTGTCTTATCAATTTCTTCAATCTTTAGCCAGCATTCTATTGTAAATGCAGCAAAACCTCAGTATGTCAAACTATTTGGGAGAAAGGCGATCCAACTCAAATGAAAATGGGACTTATCAAAAAGCACTGCATTTAAATTTCTTGTCTCTGAGATGTTCAGCAAGCCTCCCTGCAGCAAGCTGGAGGGTCCAGACTGTGCATTGTTACCACTTCAGATCTTTCCTGCACATATCACTTATACACACATATTCATTAAGGTTTTCAAGCTATGCCTCCTTGCTATGTGCAGATCCTTCCCTGACTTAAAGGAGTCCAACTTAATGAGGTTTTACTACAATATGAATTATATTACTGCCAGCCTTTCAACCCAACTTTAGTCAGACAGGTTTTTGAAGCTTACATCATTGTGAATGTCTCTTGAAGTATACCGGACTCATTCATCCACAGAATGGAAGGTGGAGGTGTGGCATACACTGGACAAAATAGCTCAACATCTTCACCAGCCTTTGCATGCACATTTTCCTTCACTTCTCCTTGCAAGTGAGGAGGCACTGCATTCAAGAGAAAACATGAAGATATAAAACATTGAACGTAACAAGACTTTCAGTCTCATTCCCACCCAGTATGAAAGAGTGAGATATTTAGGATATCTTTTTTCATAATATAAAATGAAAGTTAAAGCAATTTAGGATGTAAACTTAAAAATAAGTTTTATCACAATGAATTAAATTGTCATAATTACCCTGGATTTGAAGAGTCTTATTGATAAAAATGGCCCCAGCAACATTGACAGCCAAACAGGAGTAGTTGCCAGAGTCTTCCTCTCTCACTTGCAACAACTTCAGTTCTCGACCATCAAGACTCACATGCATGTTGGTGTTCTCTTGTAATGGCTCTGAGTTCTGTTGATTCATTAACATCTTAATTTAATCATGTTTTAAATGACTGGTTGTGATGGTGGTGCAAACTTTAAATGGCAGAAAATTGTCAGAATGGCAAGCCTTACTTGTAATTAAAGGAATTCATTATCTATGTAGTAAATTAATGCTCAAATCTTTACCTTGAACCATGAAATGTAAGGCTCTGGATTAGATTCTGCTTCACAGGTGAGGATAGCTGGTCTGTTGACCATCACAACATGAGTATCGGTAGAATCATCCTCCACTCGAGGGGGCGTAGCCACATCCACCGAATGTATGAATTCATCAGAGCCGGCAGCATTGGTGGCAATACAGGTGTACGGACCACTATGGATCTCACTCACATCCTCTATGTTCACCACAGACTAAGAGCAAACAAAACATCTTAATCATACGTACTACGTTATGTACACATACAGCATAAGTGAATACGTACACACATAACTGTGATCAGGCAGAAGAATGATTCATATATACGAGTTATTAACAAAAGTCATAATTTATAGAACTTTTCGAACCTTAGCAAGTGTAAGATTGCCCTCCATGACAGTAAAGTCTTCATCAATAGTTATGCCTGGCAACCTCAAATCTTCCAGTCCAACACTATCCAGCAGCCACACAATACTCAGCGGTGCTGTGCCTTTCACCTCACAGTAAAGGCTAACATCTTCTCCCTCCACATAAGTGAGAGGAGCATCTGTTTCTTGCATGATATGAGGAGGAACTGAAAACAGGAAGGAATTCTTTACATACTCTATTGTGGATTACCCATACTACAGACATGAAAACATATAAAAGGAGAGGAATAAATCTTAATATATTTTTAATACATTTTAAGAAAGAAAACAGACTTGGTGAGGACATGCCATGTGTCAAACAGATTAAAGATGAAGATTAGAATATTAGAACTGCAACCTTAGATGGAAAAAACAAAATACACAGAAAACTATGCTGAGAAGTAAAGTAAGTTTTGCTGGAGGGACTTGAAACAAATAACGATAAGTAGTGGTTGAGAGACACATCTATAAAAATAATAATGTTTCATACGCTATTTAAATCTTTCAGCAACTCACCTTGAACTGCAACAACATAAGAGACTGAATCTGAGCCCCCTGTGTTCTGTGCAGAGCAGGTGTAGTTTCCAGAATCCTCCACAGTTGCACTTGACACAAGCAAGAGTTGTCCATCTTCTCCAAAGCTGATGTGCTCATTGAAACTTTGCTCTAAGTGCTTTTCTATTACAACACCATTCTGAATTTTGGGGGGTGGTTTACAAAGGAAGTGTCATTAATTCCTCTCTTTGAACTAGCATCTTGTTATGCATAAAATCACATCAATTAGTTTAAGAAATCATCTTAGAATATCAATAATAATCAACCACAGTTAAAGCAAAAAGATACTGTGTTGTAGTGAATAAACAAGCTGATTAAGACAATAATTCATTTAAAACCAATTGATTTGCCTGCTTGGAAACACTTCTGTGAGTACTGCAATGATTTATAATGACAGCCAAGATCCATACCTTGCTCCACGTGATGTTTGGCAGAGGTGAGCCCACAGCAGGACAGTAAAGGGAGAAGGGAGTGTCAACCATTGCTTCCTGATAAGGTTTAGTGTCTGGTCTGTCCATGTCCTTCTTCAACTTTGTTATTCTTGCTGGCACTAAAACAACAACATTAATATCACTAGCTGAATACACACACACACACACACACACACACACACACAAAGAAACACAGCTTTCCACAGAGAATCAAACCTGGAACAATCTAACGGAATAAAAAATAATAGGAACAAATGTACACCAAAGAAAGATTAGATGAGTACAGAAACAGAGACAGGACCACACGAGATTAACTCAGACCCTGTAAATCTCAATTAAGTAAATACACGCATACACACACACACACATACAATAAATTTAAACAGAAAGTATGGATCAGGTAAGAACCAAGCAAACACAAAGCTTACCAATCACTCTCACAGCAAACTGTTTCTCTACACTTCCAACTGGATTGCTGGCAAGACAAGTGTAGTCACCGCTGTCCTTCTCTTGTGTATCGTAAAGCAGCAAATGTTGTGGAGATTCAGAGGACGGCAATATTCTTTCTTCTCTGAGCCAGGTAATGGTGGGTGTTGGCGTACCCTCAGCAGGACAGTACAGGATCACCTCTTCACCAGCAACAACGTCAATTTCCTCCACTACGTCATCATCAGTTTTACCATCTTCTTTTCTTATTGATGGTGGAGCTGCCAGGTATAAATCACATTTTGTAACATGATGCACAAGTATATTTCTTCAGATAAGACAAGAATGAATTTAGTTGAGTTCAGGCATAATAGGAAGCCAGTTATTCTATCTAAATATCCATCTATCTATTCAACTATTAATGTGTCTATATCTGATGTCTCTTCTTAAGATCTCAACCAAGGGAGTGGCTATGACAGAAGTCTGGGAGTTACTCTTAATGTTCTAAGCCAAAAGACTTCCTACACAAATTTTTTACCCAGAGGCTGAACCGTCTCTAAGAGTGCTGTGGGGATATAACTTCTTTCTGGTTAATTCACAAACACTGCAGTGGCTGCACCTCTGCTCCACTGCTGAACACTTATATAGACTGAGTGTTGGTAATTCTTATAACTCAGTAAATGTTTTTCTCCTCCTGGCAATATCAACCCTAATTTTGCCAATGACTAGTCTTGGTGGAGTCACTGGAGGTTTTGGTTATGATTCTTGCAGTACAGTATCAAGAAGTGAAGCTATGAGGCCTTAAGGTCTCTTGGACCATGGCCAAAGTCCAGATGGTTGGAGATTTACTGCATGAAATACTATGGTATGTGTGGCAAGGACTGAGAACTTGCAGAGCTTCACATACCTCAGTGGTGTGGTTCATTATAATGGTGGGTCTTGCCAGGAAGTCATCCAATGCATTGGCCTGCCCCATGATGTTATGGACTCACTCAGCATGAGTGTACACCTGTGCAGAAGAACAAAGATTCTGATCTTCAAGTCCTTTGTGCTCCCCATCTTGTTCTATGTTTGTGTGACACTATCAACATCAATCTCAAGTTGGGAATTGGTCTCTTTGCAAACTAATAACCTCACAGATTCACAGCATATCAATAATGATCAAGTATCAAATCAGCATTTGTTGCATGAGATTTAGTACCAGAAACATGTTCAAAGTTTGCATGTGAATGTCAACTCCAGTTTTATGAGCATGTGATATGCTACCCAAAAAATTTTCCATCTCATCAAAATGTATCTGTGAGATACAAGGGAACTTCCATACATCTCCTGGTTGAGGAGATTCATTGATTTTGTACAGCAGTATTGAGAATGGGACATCTGCACAGGGGTTCACTCAGCAGATGGATGGACTAATACACTTACTTTCTTGTGCTCCTTAATATGGTACTGATATTCCTTGTCAAAATTACAGTCAACAGTCCTTTCTATCATGAATGCAAATGAGGTGCCTTATGACACCTTAAGAAGTACATTCTGGCACAATGGAGCCACTTGTGTGATCAGATATTCTGTTCTTCCTGCAGCAATTGCCCTAACTTTGGAGGCAGAAGGTCTATAATGGATCTCACCTCACTCTTGCATAGCAAAAGAACAACAAGAGAATGTTTAACACAGACTGGTGAAGGAACACCCACAAATCTAGAATGAAAGCATTCCAGTGAAAAACACTATACCAACACCTGTTGTGTGTAGTAATCACTCATCCAACTTTGTTTGCCATATTCTAAATCAGCCAATAAAAGCAATAAAGAAGAATAATGAAGTGGTCAGTTCTCTTTAAAACAGCAATTTTACTTATCTGCTGGCAGAAAGAGACAAAACACCACTTTTCTGCCCGTGACCTTGCCTCAAGACTTCTGCCATGCCCATCCCATCTAGGGAGCTTCAGGAGTAGTAAGAATAAACTCTCACTAGACTAGACTAGACTGGCTGCTATTCAAGTTGTTTGGAGGAAGAAATTGACTTAAAAGAGGACTTGTAACTTGAATGATTTAGTAACATAATGAAATGAATAACTCACTGAGGACAGTCAAGTTGAACAACTTGTGCCTGGTGCCAAGGCTGTTCTTGGCAGCACAACGATACACCCCAGAAGCGTGAGCATCTACCTGCAGCAAGTTCACCACCTGACCATCAGATGAAAGCTGATGTTGTAAATCTGGCCTAGAACAAGATAATCATTTCTCAATTACATTTCACTAGGCATAAAACAACATGAAGTGTCTTTTGAGGACAGTATAATAATAATTCAATATTTCCATTAAAGAGTGCAGTTAATAATGCTGCAGATATATGGTTAGTGTCATTTCCTGTCTCAGATGTACTAAAAATGTAAAAAGAAAAAAAGAAGTGAACTTGTGAACTGACCAATGTGCGAGTGGCAATCCATTCTTCAACCAAGAAACAGCTGGAGGAGGTGAGCCAGTTACTCTGCAGTCCAGTTGAGTGTTGGTGTCTTTCACTGCATGCACATTGTTCTGATGATTTTTATTGTCTTCAAAGATGGGAGGAACTGGAAAATGAATCAGTCTTTTAATATTCCATTAACATGTATAAACTATGAGAGGAAAAACCTTAAAAATCTAATAGTTTTATACTAGAGCTAAGTGCATTCTGTTACTCCCTTATAAGAAACATAAAATGAAGCTAGATGTCATTACTAACCCAAGACAGTGACACTGAAGTTCCTCTGAATGATGCCAGCAGTATTCTCCACAGTACAGGTGTAAAGACCAGCATGGCTCGATGATACTGCTGCCACACTCACTCGTCCTCCAGTACTGGTTACAGAGTCTTCAAGTGGAGATCCATTATGAAGCCAAGATACCTGAAACAGAACAAAATATGCAGCTTCATCATCAGTAAATACAACAGAGAACATCAATGATTTTAGCATTCTCTTTTTCAGTTTTGAGGCACATTCAAAAACACTTACATGGAATATTCAGGTTTCATGCAATACAGTTTTTATGATTCTTGTTTATCTCCTGTATTTCAGTAATTCAATAGAAGAATTCATGGGCACTTAATAATTTGAAATCTAGTAAACAAACCTATGTAAACAGTGAATCATTAAAATCTTCTTTAAAGTCTGAAAGTCCAGCTAACCTGTGGCTTAGGATTTCCAGTTGCATGACAATCCAGGAATAATTCCTGGCCCACTCTCAACTCAATGTCAGGATTGTGGTAGAACTGACTGAACCGTGGAGCCACAAGCACCTCCAAGTGATAGGATACCTCTGTTTCACCTGCATCATTTTTGGCCACACACACATATGTACCTGCAAGAATATGATACTCTTTTTTCTTTCTTTTCAAGATGTGGAAACTTTTTGGATAGCAGATAGTGAATGAAACATCATTTATGAAAACTATTAGTGTGATCAATATAAAACTCTATTCTTGTTAACTTAAATATCAGATGCAAGCCTTGTATAAGTTAGTTTTGATTATAAATCAATTATGCTTATGGCAAAAAAAAGAAATGTTACCATTGTCAGCAATAGAGACCTCCAATATGTGAAGTATATGACCACCTTCTTCAATAATTAGATGAGTCAAGTCAGCACGATCTTTGGTGGAATGAATGGAGACACCATCCTGGACAATAGACACCAATGCTTCATTACACACTGAAATGCAATTCAAACTAAAAATATATGCCTCAGACTCACACTCAGACTCCAAAGCATTCTCATATACTTGCAGCCAAAAGCAAATACTTGTCTCAATAAAACTCATCTATTTATAAACTTGTCATTCTTAAAACCAAAACAAAATGACAGGGTGTAACATTTTCATAATGGTATCACAGTGGTGGCTCGTGGCTAAGATTAGTGGTGGTAATGCTTCACAACATTTTCACTTCAGTACAAGTAAAAAAGAAGAATTAAAGAAAAACAAACATAACATTCAATATGAATGTTATGGATAATATCAAGTGAAAATGGGTGGTGTTGCAGTCTGGCAGTACCTGTACACCCTTATCGGATCTAAAATAATAACAGAACCTCAAAGCCAACATTAAGTATGGAAAAAGTCACAACAAGCACTATCCAACATTGGTGCAATTTCCTCTATCCTCAAATATGGAAGGAGATTGTGACCAGTGTAAGGGGCACTTGAGGTAATGGTCAAAGACATTACCTACCTTCAACCAAGTAATATCAGGAAGGGGAACTGCATCTACGGGACACCTAATCACTACTTCATCACCTTCAATCACCATTGTAGACTCCTGCCAGTTCTGAAGCAATGCCCGAGGAGGAACTATTCCAGAGAAAACAGAAAAATATGCTTAGTAATGATAACAATGGCTATAGTGGCTATAACACCAGTTCAATGATAAAAACACTGAAGTAAGACAATGTGAAAAGATTTTATATACATAAGAACTGAACTTACTAATAACTTCAACTTCATAATCAATGTGAGCTTCCCCAAGCATATTTCTGAGAGTACACCTGTAGCTGCCTGAGTGTTGTGAGGCAGCATGGGACACCTCCACACTGCCAGAGTTGGATATGATCAGATCTGCAACATGTGAAAGATTTCTGTGAATACTCAACAATATTAGTCAAAAGATTTTCACAATATCATCAATTTCCAACCAACATACTAGTAGTTTCATGTTTGGTTAATACATGTTTAGACTTGGCAAAGTATACTAATCTCTGCATAAAAACCCCCTATTGATTGAGAGCAGAGTACATCTACAATTACATATCAGCTTACCTGGTGTTGGATGTAGCTTTTCTCCATCTTTGCTCCAGTCTTTGGTTGGTATTGGATAAGCTTCAGCATGGCAGGGAAGTGAGAGTTGTCCCCCCTCAACAACTCTCTTCTCTGGAGTGTACTCATGAATCTCCTCCACAACTGGAGCATCTTTAACATAAAGATTATTTATCTCACTCCTCCGGCACATGCAAATTAAACTTGAAAAATCATTGCAATGAAAAACATTTTTCATAATGCATCAGAAGTAATCTGAAAAAGTCATGCAACAAAGTTCTGAAGAAACATCTAATAAACAGAAAACTGACCTACAAACAGCAAAAAGAATGTCTGGAAATTGTTGCCTTTGATTAACAAATGACACCAGCAAATCCACACAGCACTCCAGGAATATCAGAATGTGCTAAATGTACTACATAAATACAACAGAAAAGCAAGACACAACTCCCAGAAGGTTTCAGTGGACTATAGAGTCATAAGCAACCCACACTGCAGTGCTGATGACTTGGGAAACACTCTATTTACCTTTTATCAATTGTCACACACTTCAACACAAACTACTTACAATTCACATAAATTGTAAATTCTTTCTTTGCTTCTCCCACTGAATTGTAAGCAGTGCATGTGTAGATGGCAGCCATGGAGGGCGTCACATTGCTCATCAGTAGGTAGCCAGGACCTGGTCTGTGTACACATGATAATATCAACATCAAATATAAAAACTGTTATTGTTCTTATTAGGAAATATTAACATCATAATCAATTATTGCTTCCAGTAAGGAATGCCTCATTTTTGAGTTTATGTTCAAAATTACTTGAAAAACACTTACTGAAGATTGATCATTTCTCCTAAACTTTGTCCGTCCTTCTGCCAAGCAACATAAGGCTGTGGATGGCCTGTCACCTCACATGGCAGCTTGAGATCCTGTCCAGCAAGGACTGTCAAGATTTCATCTCCGGCAGGTGATATCTCAGGCTCCTCTGTACAAAACCAAACCAGATAACAATATATAATGCATAATGTGTAAATGTTAATGAACATAAACTACAAAGACCAACAGTTAAATAAATACTATTATCTATACAGATAAATACAACAGAGTATATATATATATATATCAGATGTAAGGAAAGTACTAACCATTAACTTGCAGATTAACAGGTATACTTGTAGAGCCAGCCGCATTTTTAGCAATACAGACATATGTCCCTGAGTCACTCTGCCTTACTTGCTTTATTATGACAAAGCCACTCTTTTTTGACACACGCATTCTGGCAAACACAAAAATGGGGCAATATATAATCACAATAGTCATAAAGCAATGACATAATATAGTACCATTTAAACAAGTTTATAAATCTGTAATATAGAGAATGTTCCATAGAAGTAATTTATTTTGTCTTTCTATACATCTCTACTTGCTTTCATAATCATGCACATCAACACTTTCCTGCCACTTCATCAACACATCAACACTCCACCCAGCTGCCTGCCACACCCAACCCTACCTGCGTGATTCAAAGGGTAGAGGCTGCCCATCCTTGGTCCAGGAAAAAGTTGGCTTTGGGTCAGCCTTGACTGGACACTTGAGCCTAACAAAATCCCCTTTAAGGGCCACTACATTCTCTTCCCCTCTGTTATTCTTAGCTCTGGGAGGAACTGCAACAGGCAAATAGTTCTTAGTTATAAAATGAAGAAAATAGTATTACTAAAAATCTATAAAAACACTAACATGAGACAAACCAAAACAATAAGTAATTTATCAAAACAATATTGAGTAGTATTAGGTGCAATGATTACATGGATAATAAATAAACTTGTTTCATTTACGAAGGGAGAATCTTAATTGAGAGACTGTTGGATACAATGGTCAACAAAAAAAAAGAAAATACATGAATCACATATCAGCAATAAAATCACATTAGAGGAATATTTTGGTCTTGTGTTTAAACACTATGAATGATGCAATTGGTACAAAATATAAAAGCTACACTTACCCAGGACAGACAAAGTGAGGGTGAGAGAAGAGTTACCAGCCACGTTAGTAGCAACACACTGGTACCTGCCTTCATCTTTGGGCTTGACCATAAGAATTTTCAATGATCCGTCACCATCTATCACCATGTCCTCTGTTCATAAGGAAAGTTGTTGGAGTAATTTGACTCCCACAAGTTCAAAGAGTTAATTAATTGCATACAGAAAACTTTTTTTTAGATCAGATGATTATATATCTAAGGCCTGCACAGTACTCAGAGATGGAAAGTAGATGGAAGAATTATTCAATGCAAATTTAATGTGGAATGTTTTCAATCTAAATGATAAAATCTCATACCTGTTCCTGAATAAATAGGTGAACCTTCATAATACCAAGAAATCTGAGGAGGAGGATCAGCCATAACAACTATGCAAGGCAGAGTGACAGCAGACCCTCTGGTCACCTCTAGATGAGGTACTTGTGGAACTGCTACCAAGGGAGCCACTGCAAGGATATGAGGACTGGATTATTGTACTACCATGATGCCACTTTGGATATTTATACTCTATTTCTTGAAGGCATAGATCTTCATTCACCATGACAAAGATAACTAACTGAATATCAAATGTTAGCTACATTATCTTTGAGCAAAACTTAACTACATATCTTTGCAAAAAAGTGTATTGAAAGGAATATATTAGGGATTTCCATAAAACACAAACAGAAAATCAAGAAGCAGCAAAAAACTATGTACTGATGATACAAGATGTGCAGACACTGTTCTCTATACTCACACAGTCCAGAGACAGAGAGTGAAGCCTGCAGCTGTAGCCTCCCGTATCGGTTCTCAATGATGCATTTGTATGTTCCCTCATCCTCTAACTGCACACCTAATGAATCAGTTCAGTCAATACAGTAAAGAACATAAAAAAAAATCTGTTTTCCAATATTTTCTTGACATTGATTTTAATCATCTACTGTGTTGTTCCTTATGTAATCTAGTAAACTCCTTCATTGCCATTATTTCTAATCCCTTCTACATGACTTACAAGTTACTTCTATAAATGTTTTCAGAATTAAATCTATGTTGATATTTACCCTTAATTCTTAGATTACCATCCCCATCTTGAGCAAAATGGGAAGGGAGTCGAGAGCCATCAGCCTTGTACCAGGTGATGGAGGGCTCTGGCACTCCTACGCCATAACAGGAAAAGCCTCCCATGCTACCGATGTCAAGCTCAGCATCTGAAAATTCATTACGATTCACAACTCACACCTGTCATCACTATCACTCCTTACCGTCATACATACACCTGATAACACAGATGGTACTCACAAAGAAGGTAGCTCTATCAGACTGCTACACAAACCAAACTGTACGACAAGTATTTTTCCCATTGGTTAACACTTTTCGTCATCATAAGCTTACCTGTAGGAGCCTGAATGACGGTGGGAGCAGCACCAACCCTTAGAGAAATCTGTGCTTCATCAGTACCAGCCCAGTTAGTGGCCCTGCAAGTGTACTGGCCAGCATCATTCTCCTGGACCCCCAGAATCTTAAGATGATCATCTTCCATCTGCATCATCAAACAAGAAGCTTCATTGTAGCATTAATCTTAGTTGCTTTTCAATAAGTATTGGTTCAAAATTTAACATTTCATTGTTATTTTCATTAGCATGTAAAATAATGTAAGAAACTTATTCTTTTTTGTAATGAGTAATAAATAAGGAGAGCAGTGGTCACTGGCACCTGTATGAAGGACATAGGGACAAGTGGTGCACCATCCTTAAGCCATTGCAATGTGGGCTGTGGAATTCCTGCCACCAGGCACTGCAGCTTTACCTACCAATGGAAATAGAACATTTACACACTATGAACTATGCACATTCCAGTAGTTTTCCTTATTTTCAATTCTTCTCCCTCCACTCACATCTAGAGCCATCAAGGTATCTCACTCTAAACTACAGGAATTTGACTTCTTCCACATTCTTCTTCTTCTTACTTGAAATTTAATAATTCAAAGTAACAAGAGGTTTGTGAATATACAGATAACAAAACCAGACACTTACTGTTTCTCCACTTCCCACAAACAATTCCTCCTCAAATGGTACTACTTGGGGAGCCTCAGTGTATCTCAGTGTAGACACTGCCGTTGCTGAGAAAAGTGAATTGAAAACTTAAATGTCTTAGCAATTTTACAATCTGAAACATGAAAGTAACATACTGACAAGAAAGCCATCTGAAATAAGAAATATATAATCATGACAAAAGAGCTAAACATATATCAATAGCACTTGGCAATGGGAATCAACTGTATATTGCATTATGTCTGGTAAAGATGAGTGAATTAATGCAGTTTCTATGGTAGCCATGATTCTACCTTAGCTTACCTGTGCCTGAGGAACTGGATGCAGTGCATGTGTACATTCCCTCATCTTCCTGGGTAGCCAGGGACACATGAAGGTCACTCTGGGATACTGACCCGTCAGTGGGCTCAGTGAGTGACACACTATCTCTGAACCAAGTCAACGTGGGATGAGGGAGACCGTGGCCTAAGCACGACAGGGTGAGGTTCTCTCCTCTTCTATAGCCCAGAACTTCCGGCACTACTGTCACCTCAGGTAGTGACTGTATAGTGACATGTATTTCCCTTGACTGTCGTCCACCTACACCAAACACCCAAGTGTTAGTATGTATTGCAAATGGCAATATCTACAACCCTAACCATTTGAAAATTTAAAAACTCCGAACATAAATCTTTATGAACCATCTTAGTTCATCTTGCAAAAAATTATTGGCAAAATCTAATACTGTATTTTGTAGTGCATTCAACGATCCGTGTAAGATGTAGTAACCTTCATTGGCTGCAGTACACCTGAACCATCCCTCATGGTGGCTGCTGGGTCTCTGAAGCACCAGGGAGTTATTGGCCAAAACTTGATACTCCTCCTCCAACTCATCCACATTCACAAACTCACCAACTGCAAACCAACATGAAAAAATTGTCATACTGATCTTTACACAGAGAGAAAAAGAGAAAGAGTGTAATACTGGAAGGTAAATACCATATAGTATATATATCAATGGCTTTTATGCAGGCATGCAAACAATGAGACATTAGTTTGGTCATATAGTGTAAAATAATACAAAGAACTGAATAGAGGACACATAGAAGCACCACTAAAAAAACTACAACAGATACAAAAGCAAGAATTTTGAGAGACAAGGTGCATAGAATTGCAATGTTTGACAAGGCCACCCTATGACAAAGACAAACCAATGGAAATGTGAAACCTACCTTTGATTAACAAGAGGGATCACCTGGTTATTTGAAAAAGAAATTTGTATCCTGAGCAATAAAAGCTGAAGACATCAAAGCAAGACAATCCCATGTTAAGCCTATACCTACTGGTTTCTGTTCTCCCGAAGAAATCCTGGATCTGTCCCTTTTCAACATAACGAGACCAGGTAAGGTTGTATTCTATGGCCGAAGTGACATGACAAGTAAGGACAGCAGGTTGTGTGGAAAAAACTGTCACAGTTTTTGGAGCCACAATAAGTGGAGGTGGCTCTGTGGGCAAGGAACAAAACAATTTGCACCATCTACTAAGTGGCAGGAACAAATATGTTATTTTACAGTTAACATATCACATAAACCTGAGAGAGTTGTTACATTAGATAGGGAATAGTTTGTCATCAAATACCAGATGTTACTAAGAATTCTTGCAGCATTCATAATGACAATAAAGTACCAACATGCATTAAAATACATTCCTAATGCTGCTTAACAAACCACTCAATCCATTCAACCCATATCACATCTGCAACCATCTACAATATTAGCTTTATGAATCTGCTACATTTACCATCAAGCTTTTTCAGTGTAAACTATGAATCAAAGATGCAAAACTAAAACAAAATCAAACTGGTTATATACACTACTCAAACTTAATTACATACTTTGATACCTCATGTTTGTAATTTCTAGAAAAGTCATCCTTTGCAGCACACATCATTATTTGCTACATCATACCAAGAAAGGGACATAAGTCATGATCATAACACAATAAATAACACATATAAGTATGAGGAAGGAATAGGACTAACCTTTCACATCCAAGTATACATCAGAGGAGTCAGTACCATTACTGTTACTTGCTATGCATGTGTACTGGCCCTCGTCTTCCTGGCTTGGTGAATGTACTATATAATGCACCTCTGATGATTGCCTGAAAGTACAAGATGGAGTTTGAGTCAGTTTGAATATTTCTTTTAACGCCTTCCCTGCAATTTGGTTGGTCTTCCATATTAATAAACAACCCCTTAGATCATTCATCTTAACTCAGCTACTCTTTTTAACTATCTTTTCTAGCTTTCTTGTCTATGTTTGTTAAGATTTCATTATTTTAGGACTGAATTGTGGCATACATCACAGTGAAAGAGTCAAATAATCTAGTTTATCATACAGTGAAATCAAATTTCATCAAATTTCTACACTATACAGAAACAAAACATGGCAGAAGACCACTTGCAATAACTCATAGATATGACTAAGTACAATTTGAAGACTTCTCTGAAATAATCTAGTTTCTCACACATTGAAATCAAACTTCATCAAATCTCCACACTAAAGCAAAAAAAAAAAAAAAAAACTCAGAAGAAGAACTCACGGATATGACTGTTTGGTGCCTATGTACAGTCCATCTTTCTGCCATAAGAGTGTGAAAGGAAGCAGAGTGTGAACATGACAGGTGATTATTGCTGGTTGGTTGGTGTATCCTGTCACTTGATTCAACGAGTTCACTTCAGGTGGACCTGTTCCATGATAGAAAATGATAAAGTTCAAAATCTGTTGTGGAAAATACTTTGTGACTATAGAAGGTAAATGTCTACATACAAGTATTATAAATTTTACTGAATTTTTTATTTGTATTTATTCTTTTGAGATAACTCTGTTTCTAACCACAAGAGTAAAAGGTAAATAATTTTTAGCTTTAAATCTTGACTCTTCCCCACTTTTGTATTACTTTCAACATTTATATTTTGACTTTCACAAGTTCTCAGTCCTTTGCACCTTTTTGTCATCTTTTATAGTATGAAGAGAAAATAAGAATGCATCTTAAAAAAAAGTTCCCATGACAACTTTGACGTTATCAATGCCCACACATGCAACAATAGTAACACTCACTTGGCTCTTGTGATGACACAGCAGTTGAAGAAATCCTTTCAAATTCATACCCATGTTTGTCTCGTCCAAAAATCTGCAATAAACAAATAATATATAGTAAGCAAATAAATTTTGAGCATAGTAACAAGAAACTTAGATAAGTATATAAGATCTCACAGGAAAAAAATTATAAAATAAAAAATACAACATGCATATAATTAAAAATGAGTCTCACCTTGAGATTGAAGGGCTGATCTGGAGTAAGAAACGCTGTACCATTATAGACAGGAAGAGACCCTGGCAAGCGAGTCAAAGGCAAGTCTTCCAAAACTCTTCCATCTAAAGAAATCATCTGCAGACGAAGCAAATCCCCAAACTCTGTGACATCTGATGGCTTCACCAAAACATACGATGTCTCACCTGGTTAAAAAAAAAAACAAGAACATCAACATCTAATAGAAAACAATAACATCAACCTCTAATAGAAAACAATAACATCAACATGTATTAGTTTAAAGTAAAAATTATACCAAGCGAACTTTTGATAAATAAAATAAGAAGGCATTTTCAAAGGAGAAAGTATGTCCTATACTCTACTTCTATAGACAATTTATAGAGGACATTTACCCACCACTTCAGTATAATACAAAAAGAAATGTAATAGTTTTCATTACCTGTCATAGGCCTGTGGTATGTTTCCTTAAAATCTGTAGTGGGATAGAGGGAAAAGCCGTGATCAAAGCTGAGCGACGATACTCCTGTGGCTCGGACGGTGAACTTGCTGTCGCTGCCCACTGAGATATTATACTGTCCTGTCAATACAAGGTCAGCACACTGTAAGGGATCATTTATACTAGGGAAGTTTGTTAATTCTGTCAAATATTACAAGTCTTGTAATTGCAACAGAAGAGATTGAGGTAACAGAGTACAGTGACTTTAACAAAACACACACACACACACACACACACACACACATACACACACACACATAGAAAAAAAAATCATACATGACAAAGGCAGAGTAAACAAATTTTTCAGTCTTTAATACATTCTTGAAGAAGATTCAATGAGGGAGTAAGATTTCATATGTTTCAAATAGACAAGTTTCTTTGCTATAGAAAGTACATCCTTCACCCTTCTTACCTGGTGATGGCTGCTTAACACCCACAATTTTTACATTCTCTAGATCCAGTAAGTCTTCCACCTGTTCCTCCTCCCTGATGTCTTTTCCTGCAGCATCAACTATCTGCAAGATTTACCAGTGATACTGAAAGTTTCTTCAATGAATCCCATAACACATCAAATGACATAATGTCTCAAAACCACCTCTACATTCAACAATATATCAAGTAACTGGATAATGGTTTGTCAATCATGTTTATTTAGCCTCTAGTGTTGGTTGGTGCATCAATAACGAGAAGACATAAAATGCATATTCAGAAACACTTCAGTGCTGCATCTCCACTATTTCAAAAAGCGTCTGTTTAAGTGACACAAGTTTTCAAGGGTATTTTTATGGTTCTAATGATACATGAGCAAGGTTACTATATAATTGGCAGAAGAAACCCTCAGAAACCGCCAGCTTGTAATTTTTTGTGACCTTTGAAAGTAGTCGTGGTGACAGAGCAAAGCGTTTCAGAATATGGACCATAATTATATACATAAGGTCTACAGCTATAAACAAACATACTTTAATCTTTGGCTTCTCTCCTGACACTGAGATAGTGAAGTGCTTGAGTGTCGGGTCTACCAGGAGAGGAAGGTTCTCCTCACCAGGACCAAAATCTTCATGGTTTAAAGAGAGAAGGTTCACCTTGTGGGACTCCAGGGACAGACGGACGAAATCCAGTACCTGCAAGCATATACTGTACGTCAACACCATGGGTCAGCAGCAACCCGTGCCAGTATTTATACAACGTGGACTTTCAAGGGAATTTAAGGGCTAATGAAGATCTTCTATCTGAAAGCCTACCCATTTGGGAACCGTTACCGTGAGTGGATGCCCAATCCTGCTGCCCCCCTCCTTCGGACAGTGGCCCGGATTAAAACCAAGGATATTATATTATAATCCTTGATTCGAACCCGTGAAGGCCGTACAACTCCATGGGCTCAGCACAGCTCGCTTCACACCTCTCGTGACTCTAAAAATAGCCATTTTTATCTGCCACCAATACCTTCCAACACGTGCAACACACCTCCTTCACATTCCCCTTATCAAGGTGGAAAATTTGCCCTGCTGATGTGGAGGCAATGTCCTCAAAGGCTCGGTAACCAGGATGGGTGTGGTTACCACAGTCACCCGTCATCACAAACACCACCTGGAAAATGAAGTACAGTATTAGTACAATATAATCACAAAGGCAGATGTTAAGATGCGACAAAGATCTTTTCCATACCATAATCTATGTGGCGAAATATATATCTATTTAATTTTATAGGAAAGGTTGAAGTTTAGGAGATAGAGAGGCGGGGGGGGGGGGGTGATAGTAGAATGGAAAAGCCCCTCCGCAGTGGTAGATAGGAAGGTATACAAGATGTGGCATGATAATCATCCATGGAAGATGAATATGACAAAATTGATGTACAATAATAATAAAGAAACTCGTGGTTAAATCTCTAAATAATCTTGTACACTTTCACCTTTACATAACCCAACGATGGTTAACTTCTCCCTTGCCCTTACTTGTGACTGTTTCTTCTGGATGATTTGCAGAACTTCGTCGAGGAGATAGTAGTCCTTAGCTCTGGCGTCCGTGAATACGTACACGTAGGAGTGAGGCAGGCTGATGTCTAAGGCCATCCTGATCGCCTTGATGGCCATCTCTGGACAGTCACCTCCTCCAAATATATAGGATTCCTCGAGAGATTCTTGGAACCTTTCAGGATCCGTGGTGGCTGTCACAGGACCCACCACTGCGGCCAAAAGTCTATTTACTCCCCTGCTCGTTGCAAATTATCATAAGGGAACCAAAAAACACGTGACAAATGAGATATTATAAAATAACTGGTTGATACGCAGGCACAGTAGGCTACACCAACCCACCTTCACCAACAAATCAATGAGGGAAAACGACAAAATCATTTACCCCTTTCTTAAACCAATTCACATTTGTTCAACCTACATCTTCACAAATACCCAATTCATTGTTGTCTAGTGTATAATTTCAACTTTGGTTGGTTCAGTTTCGTGACACAAAGCGTGACAGTAGCTAGGACATCGGCGCGGGTCATAGACGAGGAAAAACGCTTTCATCTAATCACCAAGGTAGAGAAGACTGCCCGTAAAAATAAAGCAATCCATGACCAGATACTTATCATTTACCTTCCTTTGTTCCGCTACTTCCTTCAGCATGCTGGTGGCAAAAGGAAGTGCATGGAGGGAGAAGTGGGCGTTATCGGTGAGGGAGCAAGTGTCGGGCTGGAGATGGGGGGAGGGCGGGCAAGCCTGATATCTGGGGTCATTGGACGTCTTTCGCTCTCTGGCTACTATGACATGATAGGGTCACTGAACTCCGCCTCCTTCGCCCCAACCTTGCACTTTGGAGCTTTAAGTAAGAGCAGGCTGGTCGCTACGTCACCCACTACTACTGAACCTAGTTGAATCTCGCTTTCATTAATTAGATTTGCTTCACCCAGACGCAACATCACAAATAGCACCTCAAACGTAACACCGCCTGAGAATAAAGCCTGCAGGGATTCCTCAGTGTGGACAGGAGGCCGTGAGGTGCTAATTCTAAACACCGCTAGTACGCCAAGCCATTCTGTCTGAGACTTTTTTCCCGCTCTCTGCTGGTTGAAACACTCAGCAATTCACCACATCCATCCAACACCCTCCGCACAATCGCTTCCTCTTACATCTTGGGAAGTATGTTTTACCTTAGGAATGGGAAACGTAGAAAAAACTTTATAGGCGTTTTTTCAGTTTTCTAATGCTTTGAGAGTTCCGCTCACTTGATTGCCAAAAAACAGACCATTGTGGAGCTGCTGACGTACCTACAAAACGTGCTGCCCAAAGAAAAAAATGAGAAAACTGAAGGAAAAACGCCTCGACTTTTCTAGCATTGTAAATGGAATAGACATAGAGTGTGAGGGAACAAGGAACTAGAATGTGAATAAACAACAACGCGCAATACATCTGAAATGTCAACGAAAATGTCTGTAAGCGTGTAAGAGTGATTTAAGATTGCATGTTTAACTTTGTTCCAGTGATCCAGACTCACTCACTCACTTACAGATAACACTGTAAATAATAGTTCCCAAACGCATTAATGATGATTTTAAAGGCAACATTATTGAAGATAAAAGTTGGCTTATTCAAGTCTCACACAAGCATAATGAAAACTAAAATGCTTTCTTCCGGCGATGAGGAAGTGAGGGAACCAGCCAGCCAGCCAGCCAGCCTCCCCGGTAAGGTTGAGATAATGTTTACAAAGACAACAGTGTTCTCCCGAGAGATGCCGCAGCCTCCCCGATAAGGATGACTGGAGTTTGTAGCTACAGATGGAGTATGTCAGCCAGTGTGTGCTGTTCCCGGTTCTGCCACACTAGACCATTTTTCAAGCTAAAACTAGGACCGTGGGAGGAGATTCATATTGCTTTCTTTCATTATTCTGAGGAGTATAACAGAAGCACACACAAACCATTGCGAAGGGTGGGCGAGGAGCGATAACTAACAGGCGTGGTAGAAAGCTTGGGAAACACACTCGAGGGTCAGCACGAGGGTGAGGGTGTCGACGAGTATCACATTTCACAACAAACTCCTGCTGTACTCTACCAACCTTTCCACCGTAAAGTGCTCCCCTCCAAGGCTTTCTGCGTGACTTATAATGATGACGCGAAGAGTAATTTGCTCACACTCACGAAAGACTCTCCTTGGTATACTTTATTCCTACTAAAGTATGGAATTAAGTTAGAATAATTGCTAGTTTCTGTATAGCAACTTGACTACACTCGCTCCTAAAGTTTAACTCACGATATATTACAATGATATATATCCTTAAAAGACTTGTGAAGTATTTGCAAGTTAAATAGCCGGCCAACTTTTGCAATATAATATCTTTCATACCCAGGAAATTCATCGACCGATAATGGCTGAGTAACTGACACATCATTAAAGTAGTCATCACAAGCCACCATCATTTACAGTAGTGCTCACATATTCATCATCCCTACAACCTTGGAGGGCAGACACAGACATAACACACACCACGACCTAGAGTACATGCTTCGCCCTGCTTTCCTTTAAGTGGGGCAAAGGATGCTGGTCCGGGGTGTACAGGACCCTTACAGCAGATGACCCGCCTTGTTATTTTCATCTTAGGGCAATTCTGTCATACCGATGGTTTTTATGTAGAGCTGAGGCTAGCTATTTTCTAATCAACATCAGCGCCATCCTTCTCTCTCTCTCTCTCTCTCTCTCTCTCTCTCTCTCTCTCTTCCAACTAGAAAAGGTGAAACCAAGCGTGGTTATAACTATAAGAAAATATTGCAACAGATCTGCTAAAAAGAAAAAAGAACACTAAATAATTATTATGACAGTTTTTTTGTGTGCAACTTAGCAGGAACAACAGGAAGTACATGCTCAAATATACAAGAAATGTAACGGTATTAAAAAATATTATTGAATCACTTACTAATGAGCAAGTTGAAGAGACATTGAAAACAAGACTCACCAGGATCGTGGAAGGGAACAAAGACATAGTTGTGGATGGGACGGTCGAACTTCTGCAGCACCGTGTTAAGAATCTCAGCAGCACCCACGATCACTTGCTGCATATCATCTGACATGGAGCCGGTGGTGTCGAAGACGAAGGCCAGGGTAGCGGCTCCTTCCTCTACCAGGTCGCGGGAGCCCAGATCGATGTATCCCTGCGAGAACTGAGCGCCGAAGTTGAAGGAAGATCCCAAGTCAGTGGCCGTCGCTGTCTTGATTTGATCTAGAATGTTATTTTCTTCATTTTCCCGCGACACAGGTTCTCGATTGCTGTAGTAAGCTTGTCTTCGAGATCTCTCAAACCCACTCGACTCTTTTAAAGTTCTCGAAAAGTATCTGTCAATTTCTGGCTGAGCATTTTTTGTTGATTTCGATGCGTGTGTCGCTTCTGCCCACGCGATGGACAGGAGCAACAAACTCAATACTTTTGGAGCTTTCATTGTTCGATTTTGCGTTATATCGTCTTTCTGAACGTCATAACATTTTTCCTTTGTTCACTCGTCGTTGGAATGCTCGCAGACTCCCAAGGACGTTCTTTGAGAGGGTGAAGAAGGGCCACCTCTTATACTTGTCCTTCTCACGTTCCTAAAAGTAAAAACAAACAGTCCCTCCAGGAGTGCCTTGGTATTTCAATTGCTGCTGCGATGCCCTTCACGTTAATTTCACTCCATTGTGTTGGTTGGCTGCTGTCGTTTTCCAAGAAGATAAGCAATTGTCATTAATAAAAGCACAAGACATCTTTTCATAGCAACAATCCGGCGGTTATCATCTCTCTTATCATGACGAACACTCGAACATTAGGAGCAACAAAACAACCTCCGCAGATAGAAAAAATGAGAAAAAAATAAGCAGAAAAAGAGAGAAAAAATACATAATGGCGCACGACTTTATGCGCAGGGGAAAAAAGGTCAGCGCCAGAGAGACGAGGAACTGAGGCTCGCCAGAAGCGCAGCGGGCATCCCTCAGCCAGAAATGGAGTGAAGATGTTCCTGAATAAACACATTATAAACGCATACATGATTATTTTTCATCACTCCATTAAATACCGGACTAATGGGTCTCTCTCTCTCTCTCTCTCTCTCTCTCTCTCTCTCTCTCTCTCTCTCTCTCTCTCTCTCTCTCTCTCTCTTCTATCACTATTATTATTTCCCTTTTCAT
>CM035191.1:12218763-12223763 GCA_020233015.1 Callinectes sapidus
GTGTGTGTGTGTGTGTGTGTGTGTATGTATGTGTTATGTGTTGTGTGTTGTGTTGTATGCACTCGCACGCGCGTATGTTAGTGATAAATAGGCATTATTATTATTATCATTATTATTATTATTATTATTATTATTATTATTATTATTATTATTATTATTATTATTATCATTATTGTTATTATTATAATTATTATTGTTATTATTTTTATCATTATCATTATCATCAGCATAATCATCACCATTATTATTATTGTTATTACCATTACTAATAATGTATTTTTATTATGGTTATAATTATACGTCAGAAGAGAAGCACGGGAGGTTATAGATCTGATTCCCCCTAACGCTTGCACGCGGGTGCGTACACACACACACACACACACACACACACACACACACACACACACACACACACACACACACACACACACACACACACACACACAAGAGAAAGAGAGGCTTATCAATGAATGTATATAGATTTTTATGGTTGACTAACTATTTCCTTATCTTCTGTTCAGATAGCGATAATGACTGCAGTTGGTAATGCCCAAATGCCTTACTTACAGAGCCAAGCCATGCATATACAGATCAACTTGCATTAAAATGAACATGATTGCGATAAAATAAACATGACTGCGATAAAATAAACATGATTGCGATAAGAGTATCTGTAATTCGTGGAAGTTGTATTGAAGCGATGCCGTCAGTCAGTCAGTAATTGTTGGTGGCGGCGGGAAGCGGGTGAAGCAGGTTGGCCGGAAGGAAAGTGCCTTTTCATGCAGCAGACCTCACGGTGTCTAAGGCGGAGTCTGTAATGAACCAATAAGTTCACTTCTTATCAATAAGGTTCTGAAAACTTTTTCAAACCATCCGAGATATTTTCAATATTCTATTCATCGTTCATTCATTCTCCCTCCCCTTCACGAACCACCTTGTCTGAGCGCTCACCTCATTATTTCGTTTTGATAAGAATAATGAATGTCTATAAGGAAAAAAAAATATATAAAGCCTCATTGTTGACATGGTATTACGTAGGAATTTTCTGAAATACACACACTCGCACAGACACAGACACAGACACACACACACACACACACACACACACACACACACACACACACACACACACACAACACTTTCCTAGAAAAATACAAGAAAATTCAATATTATCCACTTCTTCCTCTTTCTTTCTCTTGCTACAACAATAAATGTTGTTACAAGTTTTCCTTCCCTCTTCGCATTAAGGTGGTGCAATACGCTGCTCTTCTGGCGAAATTACAACAATACTTAATTCAATCTACCACACATTATAAATTTTCCCCATTATCTTTCTCCTTCCACTGTTTCTATATGGTGACCCCACTAAACTCAAAGATTTTCTCTCCTTTAATCCTTTTCTTTTTTTCTCTCTCTTACAAATTTATTTTTATTTGCTTTTTTCCTCTTCCTTAACGCATTTTTTTTTCTGTATAACTCAGATTTCTTATACTTCTCGTCTTTCTTCTTTTATCCCAATTTTCCTCCATTTTCATTTCCTCTCCTCTCCCTCAATTTTCCTTCATCTCCCTTCAATTCTCCCATGGTTTCTCACTTCCATTGACCATCGTTTACTTCCCTTCGAGCCGCCGTAACAGAAATGCTCCTGGCACCAACTTACAACACTGCCTGACAATAAACACACAATCACCTCGGGATTCCTAATTAAACTGTGCCTCTCCTGCTTCCCGAACACTTGCCTGCCTTTCCTCCTTCATTAGAGAGGCAGGAGGACGAGGAGAGTTTGGTTGAGAGAGAGAGAGAGAGAGAGAGAGAGAGAGAGAGAGAGAGAGAGAGAGAGAGAGAGAGAGATAATGGCTTTGACCCCTCCAATGTAATACAGTAAAGTAAAATCATTGTGGCATGAAGCTTTTGAGAAATTATCCACACATGCTTTTTTGAAATGTTTTATCTCATTTCTTTCCTTACATTTGTGAATTTACTGTAATCCAATGAGAATGCATATTAGGAATTCAAGAAAAAGAGAAAGAAAAGCTCCTAAGAGATTGTATATTTAAGCTTCATACGCATTAAACAGTACCACAAAATAAAAAGGCCACGAAGAAAAGGAAATAATGGAAATGGTCTGTTTTTATAATAAGGCGATTATTTGCAAAAGAACACGCGAAAAAAGTGTGATGTGCAGTGAAGCAGAAAATAGAAAAAGGCGTAAAAGCGAACGAATAATTAGTATTGTAATTAGTGTATCTTTTTGTCCTCAATAGTGAGGACTTACTCGCACATAAATAAGAGGATCAGATGTTCATCCCTTGTGATCTTGAATGCTTATTATATTCTGTGGTCTGTTATCTTTTATCTCTCTCTCTCTCTCTCTCTCTCTCTCTCTCTCTCTCTCTCTCTCTCTCTCTCTCTCTCTCTCTCTCTCGGTATTTTTCCTTTTTTTTTTTTCTTTCTCTTTACTTTTCCGAGAGTTCAATGCGGCAAGTGTAATGTTGTGCTGTGTGATGTAGAATTTGGTGAAGAATAACTAGGCACAAATTATTTGTGGAAATGAGGGACATGGGAATGTGATAATGTAATGTGCAAAGTGATGGTGAAAGTGATGTGGATCATTATGATGTAGGAGTCTTGGGAATAAGAATAGGTCACACACACACACACACACACACACACACACACGCACACACACACACACACACACACACACACACACACACACACACACACAAACACACACTAACACAACAAAACAACAAAAATATTTACAATAAAAACTACAAACTTGGCCTTAATCATCTATTGTGTCTCTTCCTGCCTTCATTCACCACCCTGCCAGCAATCTGTCTTCACCACCAGTCTTGTCCACAACTAAACCATCATACTCAACAGTACGTTTTTACACTCCGGCGCAGGGGAACACACACACACGAACACTCACGTCAGTATGGTCATGAAACACTATACATCCTGTCAGATATAGAGGCAGCCACCACCCCTACCACCACCACCACCATCACCACGATGATCACTGTATATTTAGCGCCATTACCGTAACACTCTTCCCCCTCACCCTTGGCCCTCGCTGAGCACCTCGTTGTTATCGGAAACTTTTATCCAATAACCGATAACGTCGCTACCTGCCTCGTATAATCTCGAAAAATAACACCGACTGACCTCGGAGAAACAGGTACTTATCTCGCCGAAAACTGGTTCTACCCTGGGGCGTGGCGGATCTGGAGAGAGAGAGAGAGAGAGAGAGAGAGAGAGAGAGAGAGAGAGAGAGAGAGAGAGAGAGAGAGAGAGAGAGAGAGAGAGAGAGAGAGAGAATCATATATCCATTCGTGGTTACTTTTCCATTGAGTAGAAAATGTGGGGAGGTCACGTATGGGGAAAAAAAAAGTACGTGTGTGGAAAGAGCGAAGAAGGAGAGGGTGATGGAGAAGAGGAAGGAAGAGGAGGATGGAGTTGAAGAGGAAGAGGAGGATTGAGTGAAGTGCGCGAGTAGGAGAAGAGAGATTTTATGGCACAATTAAGAGAGGTGGAGAGCGTGGGCGGTCTGAGTGTAGTTGGGAGTGTAGGTAGGCGTGAGTATGCATAAACCTTGCATATCAACGCCAACACAGCTTCCACCTCATTCCGCGCCACTAACACACAGGAGCCACACCGCCTCTCAGAAGAGCACCACACAGATTACCTTCCAATACAGCGTAATTAATGGCAGAAGCAGCACCAGATGGTCCAATAAGGGAGGTGAGGAGCTGTTTAACGTTACCTCAACCCTTCCCTCTTCCCTCTCACTCCTCCTCTACTGCAAATGGCTCCTCCATACAAACCGATCCATATTGTATGGTAAGGTACACTTACATTTCACGTATCTAGATTGCTATTGGTGTCATTGCTATTGTCATCACTACCACAGTCTTATGATTATTAACAGCACCAACTATCATTATTATCAACATCAATATCATTCCAGTCGTTACTATCATTGCCACCTTAGGTACTATTATTACTATTAATAACACTTTTATTACTATTATTATCATGAGCATCACATCAAATATTACTCCATTTAAGACTATATAAGGCCCTCGCTGCTGCTATCAGCACCACCACCATAATTACCACGTGCTATACATTTTTCACATACACACTCCACTATCATTACACGATTCCATCTATGTCACCCCAACATCACCCATGACAAAACCAGAAAACACCAATACCTACATACTCCCCACGACCACTATGAGGATAAGTTCTATTCCCCATCATATGTATAAAGTCAACAGTGATGCCCATTAATGAAGACAATCCAGTGGCAAGAATGAAGTGTCATCTCACAGCCCGTCACAGTCCCCCACATCTGCTGCTATTATCTTCTCTAATCATGAAAGAGCTTACTTAAAGCCTTTGTGCATATATCTTAATCTACTTTCTGGTTCCTGTTCCTGTTTGTATCTTCTGGCATGATGTCATAGAAACAAATCTCGTGATGGCTGTTATTGAATACTGAAAGGTGGTATCAAATGAGGCGGGAGTGGAGTAGATCTGATCCCACTGCTGCAGAAGCAGCTTTTTTATGTAAAAGGGAAAACCTCACCAAGGGTAACAAAAGCGACTCACTTGATGCCAATTCCTGAGCAGTTCCGCAATAGTTAATCAAAAGAATGGGGTAAATGTCTTGAAACCTCCATCCTAAATGAGTTATGGTCGTAAAACAATAGAAATACAGAAGCATGTTGGAAGTTCTGGAATTTACCAGAGAAAGAGATGAATGATTGAGAGTACTGGTTAACTCTTGCATCAGAGAGGCGGAGAGAATAGGGTGAGAGAAAGGAGAAAGTCATGTTAGGCGAGGCCGTGGGAAGATGGAAGGCATGTAGTTAGCAAGATCATAAAAAAATGCAATGAAAATAGCAGTAAAAGATAACAGATGCAACATTGCGACAGCGAGGAGAGAGAAGAAGAGTTAATAAGACAAAAAGCTTTTGTTTCCA
>CM035191.1:12228763-12233857 GCA_020233015.1 Callinectes sapidus
CATGGAGACTTTGCCCTTAGAGATACATATATTCATGCAACAGCTCTGCCTAGCTACCACAGGACCAGACTGTGTTTAAATGCCCCAATATACATACTCCTTTTCACCACGGCGTTCTGTTTGCAATGACAACAACGCAAAACTCAGTGAAACAATGACGAGAATAATAAGCTAGTCTGCCTTTACAATATACATTCCATTGACCTGAATACGATTGAAGTGAAAACAGGAATGGGTGAGTAGGAAGTAGAACTCGTGTCTACCTCCAAGCGAGAGAACACGTCTGTATCTGGTACCTCGTTCACACATAAAGTCACACACACGAACGGGAAATACCAGAGAGATCCACCTCATTACGGGATAGTTTAAAGGATCTGATAATATTTGCCACGGTACAACATATTACATGCCCTACAGCATTGTTGTGGAACTGTGTTGCTAACAGAGTTTCGCAATGTGAGCATTGTTCTTGTGGAAATACTCAGATATGGCTGACATTTTTCCAATTAACAACAGGGCTTTAGTACTCAATATTTTGAGATTTAGCTCGTAGCCTTTATTTTCATGCTGTTAATCGATATCATACACTAGAAAGTAATAAAAGTGTTTCTTTATATTCACATGCCAGTGTGTGTGTGTGTGTGTGTGTGTGTGTGTGAGTGAAGATTTTACTGTAACCTAACCTAAAACTAGTAAATTTGTAAATTCCCTAACCTTTTCTGTAATTTTGTATATTTACTGATTGAAAGTCACTTTGTAAATTTCCTGAAAACTCTAGGAAATTTACAAATTTACTTTTAAGAAGATTTTACTGCAATATATATATATATATATAATATATAATAATATAATATATATATATATATATATATATTTATATAATATCTATATATACTATATATATATATATATATATATATAATATACAAAGTACGCAGACTGATGAAATGAATATTAGCACTAACACCACTTCTACTATTACTATTACTACCACTTCTATTACAACAACAATAGCAGCAGCAGCAGCAGCAGCAGCAGCAGCAGCAGCAGCAGCAGCAGCAGCGTCACCACATTTCCTCTGGGGGAGAAGGAAAGGAAGATGTTGGTTGCCGAGACCTGGTGTGCTACATAAGATTAATTAGAGACGTGAGTGTGAGTGCGCCTGAAGACCATTAATCACACGGGGCACAGCCGGTAAATATATTCCACTGCAGGAAAAGGAAAATAATTCGTATATTTTTTTCCGAAGAGAGAGAGAGAGAGAGAGAGAGAGAGAGAGAGAGAGAGAGAGAGAGAGAGAGAGGTGGGGGGGAGGGAAGACGCTAAATTATGTAAGTACCGAAGCTCTAATCCCCACTCTTGGGCAATAAGCGTTGGCAAATGTGTAGTAAATAAGTTGTACGTTAAATAAGCCACAGCAAGTTCCATTTACACACTAAAACCTCGTTTCCCTCTTTCATCTCATGTTGTTGTTGTTGTTGTTGCTGCTGCTGCTGCTGCTGTTGCTACTGCTGCTGTTGCTGCTTCTTCTCTTTCTCCTCCTGTTCACCCCCCTCCTCGTACCTCACAATAGACTTTATACAAACCAGACACACACAAACTCATTCACCAATTTACATCCATTAGAAGGATGAGGCAGTGGATATCAAATCCCCATGTGATGTACGTAGTATTTCTTTCTACAGCATTGTGTGTGTGTGTGTGTGTGTGTGTGTGTGTGTGTGTGTGTGTGTGTGTGTGTGTGTGTGTGTGTGTGTGCGCGTGATTCACTCATGCCTCTTCCTTTTCCCTCCTCTATTGTACTTCTCTCTTCCTTCCTCCTCCACGTTTCCCAGCGCCACACCGTCTATTTTTCCCACATCTATTCACGGCCAATATTCTCTCTTAATGCAGTGAACAGTAACTGTTTTACGAGTATCCTGATGATGGACATAACCCGTCAACACCGCCATTGCAGCCACTTCCATCACCACCAACATTCCGAATCAAGAAGGACGGGCCTTCCTTCTTTCATGAGGAAATAATTTGCCTAATTTATAAATCTATTTTGTATTAAACATACTAAGTTTTATTAACACTAATCATATATATGACACATAATTTAAAGGAAATAAAAAAAAACCTAGTTGGTCCCAGTGTTAGTACTCTAAAGAAGCACTACGTATACATAAATAAAGGCGTTCCGTGTTGAAGGACGCACAGGGTCTAATAGTGGACATATCAATCTAATGCTGACTTCGCTTAACAATGGAAAGCTCCTTGATATGCAATGACAGGAGACGCAAGGTGGATGAAGTGCAGGCTTAACACCCAATGCAATTCTGTGGGATCCAATGTTGATGTATGTATTAGTATTGTACAACAGAAAGCTGGAGTGAGTGTTATCACAATAGGTATTTTGATTCTAGGTCATGTCATTTACATACACTGCTATCTAAAATTTGTTTCCATCATGATATTATCTTGATTTTGATTTAATTTCATGTGTTTATAAAACTATTGCAATGGTCACCTCTCTTAATTAATCCGTGAATGAAGAGATTAAAAACAAAAACAAAAAAAAAACTACATAAAAAATAACACTCCTTTTACGCACTGTAATGGCGCAACCTTTGAACGGTTCACAGGACATTAAACGCATTGCTACAAAGAACAGGTAACAAAGATAAAAGAAAAAAAAAATGGTCTGTGGGCATTTTCCATATTAAGCAAAGAGGCTTCACACGACTCGTATATCACATTCAGCACAAGGATTTGCATATACGTTAAGTCCACTATGAGATCTGTCAGACTATTACACCCTGCCTTAAGCTAATAGTTACCTGATGCGTTGTATTCATTTCAGTCTGCACGTAATACATTACCTCCAAACAGCAATGCTTCTTCACCTTTTAAACTGGCCAGAATTATTATGTCTTTGGCGGTTTTTTTTTCTTAACGACTCAGTCTCATGGAAGGTGGAAGTGTGTACACAGCTTACGTAGCACACCCTTGTGGCACAACCCTTCATTCCACTGCCAGGACAACAACCACTACGCGCTTCCTATCTTGCCACAATGAGAGAGCGTATCAGCGTCCCACAATAAAGCTTAAGAAGGTCAAGGGATTCGAATCAAAATTCATTATGAGAGTGCAAGCTGTGATTTTTCCTCTCTCCTTCCAACCTCCATTTCCCGAATTTCTCTCTCTCTCTCTCTCTCTCTCTCTCTCTCTCTCTCTCTCTCTCTCTCTCTCTCTCTCTCTCTCTCTCTCTCTCTCTCTCTCTCTCTCTCTCTCTCTCTCTCTCTCTCTCTCGTACCGCTGCATCATTTCCTTCCACCCCACCCGTTCACCCCCCCATCCCCACCTGTCTCGCTCTGTTACGGTAATGCCAGGATGAGACATGACGCACATTACGCCAGATTTAGTGTTCACTTCGACTGAGATGAACCTCACATCTCCCCACCTTCCTTCCCTCCATCCTTTATCTTGAGTCTCTTCTCTCCTTCATTTCACTGCCTCCTATTTCTTCTTTCCCTTCTATCTCTTCTTTCGCTTCCTGAAACCCAGGTTGGTAGGAAAAAATAATATGCATTACGAAGAAAGAGCTACGGACAATCATTACTGATATCCAATGTTAAACAACCAACAATGATATTCGACAAACACATCTTTGGGAAATCTGAATAAGTATAATTGCAATATGTCACGACAAAAGTAGTGGCAAAGTTGATTACAGTCTAATCTGTTTTTTTTCTCTTTCTTTTTAATGTAACTTTTGAGCCAGCGACATCACTAAAGAATAGAGTTCTCAGAGGTGGTTAGATTCACCTGAAAAATATCTTCCTACCAATTGCTTTGAAACTGCTGTTTTTTTTTAATCTGTTAACTAAATTGCCAACCATTTTTCATTCTTAACACCACTGAAACTGAAATATTTGAAACAAAGTTGTATTTCAGAACCTCTGATCCTTCGCTTTAAAATTCTTAAACGGAATTTTGTTTGTTAAAAGCTTTTCTGATGGGAATGTTTCTGAGCTGGACAATCATTTCATCATTATGCGATTTGCTTCCACAATTCAGTGCCAATTTCTTCAATGAATGGACCAAAGCTGTACATAAATAATATCTCTATTGTCAGTTTAATTTACTATTGTTAGCAGTTTCTTTGTTCTATAAGCTGTATTGGTTTGAGATCTGAAATACTTTGCTTTATTCTTCATAGAAACTTTTAACATGCAATCAATATTACTCACAATGATTATTTTTTCCAGTACGAAGTATTGGAAATTCATCGACCGACAATTCAATTTATTCTTGAGCTACTCAAAGAGCTCATCAGTCCAAGTTTGCAAGAGAAGTTTTTTTGACCTATGCTGTACTGTTGTAATTACTTCATTGGTTACTTTGGTGTCACTTACAAATTTCTAATAGATAGTTTACTGACCACAGGAAATTTTACACTTATGGGTATAATCTGATACAATTGATACAAAATTACAAGTAAAAACCAATGAAAAATAATACAACAATCTTAAAATTACTACGAGTTAAAAAAAGTGCTGTGTGCAAATCAATAAAACACTAACTGTTAAAGAAATAAAACAGAACACCTAAAAAAAGCAAAGTAAACGCACATGTATAAAAAAAAGTGATTTTTAGTAATACTATAATTTAAAGAGAAGAACAAACATTTATAAAAGAAGATCACATTATAAGTAGACCATCGCCGATCTCACTTATATATTATGTATAAAACAAGGTCAATTAAAGAATACTTAAGTGCGCCATCCAGACGAAACCAAATATTTAAAACAAAAATTAATCTTTTGTTTTGAATACATGAAAAGTGTGATATTAAAAGCCTTAGGGGGATTTGTGAATGTGATTGTATAATACAAAACTATATTAAAAATAAACCTTCTACATAATGCTTCTTTTATGCTTATATACGGTATACCTAAGTGATTAAATACGACTTGAAGTTGCAGGAGGAGGAGGAGGAGGAGGAGGAGGAGGGGCAGGAGGAGGAGGAGGAGGAGGAGGAGGAGGAGGAGGAGGAGGAGGAGGAGGAGGAGGAGGAGGAGGAGGAGGAGGAGGAGGAGGAGGCGGCTG
>CM035191.1:12273216-12280716 GCA_020233015.1 Callinectes sapidus
TTTTACGCTTCCTTCCACCTCACAGGCTTTTCGTCGGAGGTGTTTTGATGAAAGTAGAGAGAGAGAGAGAGAGAGAGAGAGAGAGAGAGAGAGAGAGAGAGAGAGAGAGAGAGAGAGAGAGAGAGAGATATGAGGAGCGTTTTATATGACAAACAAACACACGGAAAAGCGATAATTACTTCTAGTGAGGTCTGATAGCACTGGCTCAGGGGATGCTGTAAATTTTCCATTAAAGCATTAAAGCCAGCTGTGACCTCAGTGGACGTTTCCCTTTGTGACTCACAGTACAGGCCTGCCCTCTAAAGACAATAAACTACATGTACCTAGCTACGTATACTACATTATTAACTCAAAAATTTAGAAAAAAAAAAGGTTCATAACTCCTTTTACCAGTTGTTGTGATCCCGAAGTTTCATTCAATCACTTAATAAATGGATGCTTTTTGAGGCGTCGAAAATTGAAATAATATATCAACAATTCATAAAAGGAAAATGGTCTGGTTTTCATATAGGTTAAACAGTATCTCTTTTCTGTTTTTTTATTTCTGAAAAAAATAAATAATGAAAAAAATGAAGGGGAAAGTTATGGAAGCACCTGAAATGGAATGACCATGTTACACGTCACTGTTTTAGTGTTCAAATCTGAATTAACCTCCACCACTGGCCCTGCCACTGTGTTGTTTTTGTGTTGTGGTGCTTCCCTCAACCCTGATCTTGTGATCTGATGATAATCTTCTTGCAAAACAGAGCTACCGACAAAGTGTCATGGGATCAGGTGACGTAAGCCTCAGGGAAAACGCATATCACAGTGAGTGTGTCAGCTCGGTACATCAATGGTTCTGGCTGCACTATAACTACAACTCACGAAATCTGCTATAACTTTTTTCTTTAGTACAGTTTGGTATAGTGGTGTGCCGGTATTCTCTATAAGCATTTGTTTATTGTTAGTCTAACACTCGCTGTCTTCTTGCAACATTAAATGGGAATAGGAATTAAATTTGGTGTTTATGAATGATTGATGAAACTACAAAAAAGTATGATTGAAATTATTAAATGCAGAAAACCTGTAAACTTGAATATTCTTTGGTGTTGGAAACAATTCCTTTTTTGTCTTTCCTCTTGTATGTAATCTAAAAGAAAAAAAGTAAAACAAAGAAAAAAAGAACACCAATCTTCGTGAAAAGATGAATATTTACAGGTGACCTGAAAACTTTATTTATTTATTTATCTTATTTATTTATTATTTATTTATTTATTTATTTATTTATTAAATTTTTTTTTTTGGGGGGGGAGGGGGGTGGGGGGGCTGTAGAAAAGAGTTGTCTCTATTTTCATCCTCCAGCTTACCCATAATGTAAAAGGAAATAAAGAAAAACTAAATAAAGACGTTTTAATTCGTAAGATATTCATCACTGGTTACATTACTGCAGCATAGGAAGCATTGTAGGAAGAGCAGAAAAAAAAAAATTAAAGCCGCATTTCTGGTATCCCTGTTACATTAAAAGCAACAATAATTAGTGATGGCTTTGCTGTTATTCATAATATTGTAGAGAGGGTTTTACGTGAGCGATTTTTTTGGAAACGGCTTATCAAATACTTAGAATATCTTATCTCTACCCACTGCGGCTCACTACTCTGCTTTATTATTAGCCATTATGTATATCATGTTTGTTATTTTGATGTATGTCAGTCAATGTTTCCCTTCCTTTGTCCTGTGTGTTGAGACTTTTAAATCAGACAAAGGAAACGTAAAATAATACATATGATAACATTGGAATATGTTTCTACTTCATTTTCTATTTTACATTTTTTTTAGTGTGTAGTCCAGGAGGTACTTGATTATTTATTTTGTAACCTTTATTCCTTATTGACTTACGCAATCACACATCCACACACACACACACACACACACACATACACACACACACACACACACACACACACACACACACACACACACACACACACACACACACACACACACACACACACACACACACACACACACACACACACAGCCCTTGTGCCATAAGAATTATGAACAAGCCAAATGAATTAATGGAATAACTTTCCATACTGTTTCTAAATAACTAACTCATGAATTTACAAGAGCCTAAACTGTGCGACCATTTATTATCAGAAACAGCAGGGTATGAAAAATTGAATGACATGACGTGATATTTCTCGACTTTAAAGATTTTTCAGTAAGCTATTGTGAATCGACAACATATTCATCGGTGCAAAGTGGAGAAATTATATGAATTCAAAATATATGAAATATAGTTTCTTGGAAGTGTAAGTGGTCCAGATGCTCTGAGGCAAGCCGGTTGTCGCCAAGCTCCTCAAAGACCTTCAAACGGATCATGAAGGAGAAACCAACCTTTAAATATTCCTTGTCTCCACCGGACGGAGACCGCAGGGCATGGCGTGGAGAATTCATCTTAAATTTTCTATCCTGAAAAGAACATTTTTTGTTGAAGTCTTGGAGGCGAGACGAGGAACTCACTCCTGGGAAGCAGACTGCTCCCAGTCTATCTCAATTAGGAAAGGCAAGGAGAAAAGCAGCAAAGGACAGTCACATCAGAGGTTACAAGTGAAGAAAAAGGTTTCACGTGAAGGGATGACGTAAAGTTTTAGATCTCTTTTGTCTTTAAGTAAGTATAAATCGTGGATATTGCAAAGACACTTTCTTTATGCACCTGAAAAATTCTAAACTGTGACCGAGATCGGTTTTCATTCCATTTTTATATGCTGTAAGAAACGTCATTATTTCTGTCAATTATATGAGTTTGCCAGTGTTAATAAAGCATTGATTTGATCTTCCTCTAATAAATTGCGATTGTAAAATGAAAATTTTATTAGTAAAACTCGAGAAAATCTTCCAGCTGTGCTCACTTCCATCATCGCCACTACGTCCTTGCCTTTCTCTAACCCCGGCATTCTAGAGCCTTCCTGCATGCAGCGCCCGTCCTTGGCTTGTTCACCTCCTCGCCTGGAGGGTGTGTGTGGGAGGAGATGAGATGGTGGAGACACTACGTGACATTTGTTCGCAGTTTATTTATTTAGCCATTACACAAGTTTCATTTAGTATTGTTCTAATCATTGTTGCGAACAAACAACCACCTGCACCCTGTAACAAGCCCCTCGTCCCAACCACCACCTGCCCGAGCTCTGTTTACTGTCTCAACTCCCGCTTCTAACAAGAAGCAAGGCTTCGGTGCTTCACTCCTCCTCACTTACTCACACGCGCACACACACACACACACACACACACACACATTCATACTTGTCTTATTTCATGTGTATTGCTGACCGGTTGTATTAGTCTTGAGTATAATTGAAGTACATGTAACACGTACATGTACATTTTTTCTTTGTCATGATCTGTGCTCCTTTCTGAGCACACAGTACTCTCACAGGGAGTAACATCATTATTGTGCTCAACAATTACCCTATTTGATAAGTTGATTTTGGTTAAAGGTGAAGTAGACAGCATCTAGCTATTACTTGTGTGTGTGTGTGTGTGTGTGAGAGAGAGAGAGAGAGAGAGAGAGAGAGAGAGAGAGAGAGAGAGAGAGAGAGAGAGAGAGAGAGAGAGAGAGAGAGTAACAAAAATGATTAAAAGAATAGGACGAGTAAATAAAGTAACTTTCTTGTCCTGCGTCAGGAGAGCCGGTGGGCAGAGTGGAGTGTCGCGCGGGGAGTTTAGCAAGGAGGCGGCGAGGCGGAGAGGCGGAGAGGACGGCAGGGTTAGGCGCTGTGAGGAGGTGGAGGAGGAGGAGGAGGATGACTGCCCGGCGGCGAGATGTACGTGTGCTTGTTAGTTTGGAATTTCATACTGCGCTACTGACTCTACGTACGTTCTAGCCGTGCACTGCCACCACCACCATCACAACTGCTCAGAAACTCATACTAGTATCATTGATATCGAATGCTTTTTACGGCTTTCATTACCAAAATCGTCCTTATTTTATTTTAAGCTTCACCATTATTTTCCAGCAAGGTGAACTTTGTATCAGTTTTCATTCACCCGCGGCCTCGTTCTCCGGTCATCTTGAGACATAAGCATCGCATATCCACAACGCCTATGGGGAACACTTTAGCCTCTTTCTTACCACATGAGGAGGAAAGAAGGTATTTTCAAGTTCCCGTACTGTCTGTTTACCTCATCGTTCAATAATCCGGTCAGCCTCACCTCTCTCCGCTGCTTTGGTTTACGGAATAATGTTTGGCTTAAGGAAAGTGTCTCTTATTCCCCTGACACTACGAAATCTGTGAATGCTGTGCTGTCCATTCTCTCTCTCTCTCTCTCTCTCTCTCTCTCTCTCTCTCTCTCTCTCTCTCTCTCTCTCTCTCTCTCTCTCTCTCTCTCTCTCTCTCTTTCATGCAGACTATCTCCAATGGAACAAATGGTCCGTGTAGTCCGAGATTTTATGTAAATGTATGTAGAATCGCCTCTCTCTCTCTCTCTCTCTCTCTCTCTCTCTCTCTCTCTCTCTCTCTCTCTCTCTCTCTCTCTCTCTCTCTCTCTCTCTCTCTCTCTAACGTCAGATGATAAAGAAGATAGAGAGACGGTGGATGAGAGAGAGAGAGAGGGGGGGAGGTGAGGAGGGAGGGAGGGAGGGGGGAGGGAAAGGGGAAGTGGTGGAGGGAGGGAGAAGGAGAGAGAGAGGAGGAGAGGGGATTGATCGAGGGAGGGAGATGGGGAGAGGGTTGTTGATGGAGGGAGGGAGAAAGAGAGGAATGGTGGAGAGGGGTTGGGGAGGAAAGGGGGAAGAGGGGGAGTTAAGGGTTGTGCTTCCAGAAATGTTGCCTTGAGGAGTGTGAGGTTGAAGTAAATAAAGTCACTATGATACCCTGACACTACGTACTTTACTGTCGCTAAGGTGGCTGCTGTGTTCCTCGAGGCCCAGTAACCATCACTCGCCTTCCCCAGTTTTTTTCGTGTATTTTAATATGTAAAGTATATTGTACCTTTCTGTAATGAGGTAGAGTTTTAATTTTGGTTTGATTATTAGGTATTGTTGTTGTTATTGATATATCATGTAAGAAAGGGAAGCCGGTCAAGGACAACGAAAACAATAAATAAAAAACACTATTATTGCCAGTCCCCTGAACGGATCAAAAGAGTTGTTCAGTCAGGGAGAAATGTCTTGAAACCTCTCTCTATATATTTAAATAGAGTCAATCATAGGATGTCGGAAATACAGAGGCAGGCAGGGAGTTCCAGACTTTACCAGAGAAAGGAATGAATGATTGAGAGTACTGGTTATCTCTTACATTAGCGAGTTGGACAGAAAAGGGTGAGAAGAAGAAGAAAGTCTTGTGCAAAGAGCATGAAGGAGACGCCAGTTAAATGTCGTGATGGCTACATTGTTTGATTAGCTTGATAAACTGTTGTCGGAAATTGATGTTATGATGTGTAATTCTTTGATATGGATGGGGTATGTCCAACTGCAGTAATTTGAAAAAAAAAAAAAAAAAAAACTAAAAAAAGCCCAATAATGGTATCAATAATGATCTGAGGCGTGTTTGATATTAACATTCCATACAAGCGTTGTAAAAAGAGTGCCCATAACGTTTTAGGTTTTTCTAGTAAGTGATGCAACACTGAAGCAAACTGAAATAGCAGCGAATGAAAGGGTTCACTTGGAGCAGAGAACGGCAGTTTGGAGAGAGAAGAAAAAGTGGGTGGCCCCAATAAAACTCAATAAAAACAGAACAGAAGAGCAGCTGCCATGGGAATTAAGAAAGAAAAATGTCGTTGGAATAGGATAATACAAAATAGCTCCAGGTATGCTGCCAAAACAGAATATTCTCTTGGGGAGGAGGACAGTTAATCATGAGCTTTTGGAAGGTGGCCTACGCTCCTGTCACCCGTGAAAGAAGTTGAGAATTACGAGCACTGGCAGCGTGAACCAATTCCTTGCTGCATTGGCCAGGGGATAATGAAGGGGAGTCTTTGGTGAATGTGAATAAAACCTCACATAAAGCAAACGTAAATACTTTCATCTATGCATATTTTTTTTTTCGTTCTTGATATTTATAATAACGTAGAGGTGAAAAGTTTTCGTTATTATTTGTAATAGTTTGTAATAGTTTCAGCCAACTTCGTGCTTTGGTTTATGCTTTTAAACGTTCATCTCGTCTAGTTTTCTGGTGTAAGGCATTGATGGAGTTCAGAATATAATGTTATACTAAAAAGCATATAAAAAATAAAGCTTGATAAGATCTGTAACCTGTAATAGCCTGGGTTGGCTGTGTGCCTTGCTGCTGCATGTTTTCAAAGGGTCACTTCGTCTGATTTCCTGGTGTTGGCTTCGGGTCTGGTTCGGGGCATCAAAGCAGAGGTTATCATGGCATGCTGTTGTTCGTCCCATCTGGCGTCACTTAGGGAGTGCTAATTTGAAGGAAGGTAAACACTTCAGTCTTATCTGGACACTTTTACTGCCACGAGGAGATACCCGTTATGGTGGCAACCAGTCTGTGTCAACACGATTCCACGCGCACATTTCACACGCTCATGAAAGTATGAAGGCGTGACGCGTGAACATCGTGATATCTATATGATTGGAAGGGAAACTCGTCCATTGTTATAAAAGGGGTAAAAAATATGTTGAATGTCCGCCAGAATCGCTTGTTTATGGCGTCTGACGGCAGAGCGGCTGAGACACAAGCTGGCTGGCATCAGCTATGTGTAGAGACGACACACAAACGCACGCACGCACGCGAGCGTTCGTATACACACACACACACACACACACACACACACACACACACACACACACACACACACACACACACACACACACACACACACACACACACACACTCTCTCTCTCTCTCTCTCTCTCTCTCTCTCTCTCTCTATATATATATATATATATATATATATATATATATATATATATATATATATATATATCCTCTATATATATCCTGCTTAACAAACTTACTGGACTTCTTTTATCAAGTACTTAACTCGTATGACGAGTCAAAAGCAGTTGGTATCATTTACCTTGATTTCCAGAGGAAAAAGGGACGTAAATGAAATTTTCAAAATTTTTGAAGAATATAGCAAACTTGAAGTTAATAACTATTTTACCGTCTATCATTCAAACATAAAAAAATAAAAATAATAGTTGTAAGATTATACCCAAGCGCTTCAAATCTCATGAGGTAAAGCTCTTTTCTTTAATGGAATGATTAATATCTGGAATAAGCTCCTTCTGAAATTGTAAACCGCAATTTTATCCCATCATTCAAAAACAAAATCGACAAATACTTAAAAGCTAACCACCAGCAAGCTCACTTTTTGTCCGAATAATTTACACACGAATCTCCTAACGATATCATGGTTTTGTGTATATGTTTTTCTTTTCAGATAGACATGTAGAGTTCATTATAAAGTGAATAGAAGGATTTCCTTTCATCCTTTCCTGTGAAAATTCCATGCTGTTTTTCCATACTTTTTTATGGAATAACGGAGTCCGGCCAAGGA
>CM035191.1:12348323-12362223 GCA_020233015.1 Callinectes sapidus
TCTCGTTCTATCATATTTTATTACTCGGAGTAAAAAATAATTATCCTCAGCGGCTGAAGTTTATATGAATTTTACAGATCTGACACAGCTGTAAAAACAAGACAAGAATATGAAATGCTGTACAGTTCTCTTATTTTCATTATCTTTACCAGTCTAGCTTTTTTATCGTTACACACTTTGTTAACTCTCTTGTAACTTATATAAAAAAAAATGTTGCCACTAGCACTTAAAATGAAGATATCGACATTGACCACATCATTTAAAATAAGTCGAATGCTTAATCCGTATTTCCTTATTTGTTCACCATTTAAGAATCACAAGAGTAGAAAAGCCAATCAGAAATTCAGAGATGGCGTGTGCAGTTGGATTGGTTCACAACAGAAAGTTTGCTGGTTCGAATTCTGGGTCAGGTGAAGACTATTTACTCTTCCCTCCGTTCACACTGCAGTCTCTGTTCGCCCAGCAGGGATGGCTATGGGATTTAAGCCGAGGAATTGTGACCTTGTAATCCGGCACCCCTGCCAGCACTCCCTAAACCAGAGTGGTGAAGTGCAAGGATTAGCCCTCCATAGCGATTGGGAAGGCTTGTGTGCTGCAGTGGACCTTTATACTCTGACAATTGATAAAAAATATAACGTATTCTATGACAATATATAAAATGTAACGTGTTTTTAAAAAGACATTAGAGGACGACGTGCAATTAATGAAAAATAGTTTTATGCACTATCAAGGAAAGCCGCTCTGATATAACCCGCTGATAGAAGACAATATACAGGTTACAAACAACTACTTTGCGTACTGTAGCATGCAACTAAAACGGAGGAATAGCACCCCAATGGAACGTGGAGGCAGTAGATTACTTTACTCACTCTGATAAGTTATTCAGATTAAGGAAACCTTTCCCTAACAAAACGTAGAAGGGAAACACTCCCAACGGAACGTGAAAGCATGAGATAACCTTACATCTGATAAGTAACTGAGATCAAGGGAACTTACTGTAACAGAACACAAAGAAAGTAGCGGTGGTTAACCTTTGCAACGCTGCAGAGGAATTCACAGCCAAGTGATTTATCGGAGGCAACCATTGTGGCGCTGCTGGAACTGCTGGAACCGCTCACTAGAAAGTAAACCCCTTTTATATTTACATGGAGAATGAAACTAAAGACCTCAGAGATGTGCGGGACTGGCGCATTACATCTTGAGATTAAGTGCAGGCAGTCATTAAGTCGTGGAGTCGTGCATCTTAAGGAAATTACCTGTCTGGCTTAGTTAATGAGCACCGTAATCGTCTGCTAATGAGCCTACCTGAGTCTCGTCTCCTCTGATGTGATGACGCTCATTACGTAGTTGCTGCAGTCATTTGTTCAATAAATAGTTAGTGTGGGCGTATTTTTATGTGGTGGTATCACGTATTTTATTGAATGTGACTCGTGGCATGCGTGTTTGAATGTGTTTGTGTTGGTTCCGCTCCCTGATTCGTTCGTGGGGCGTGAAGTCTTTCTCGTATTATGTGGTTAATGTTTTTTTGTTGTTTTGTTATTTTTGTTATTGAGTTTTACGAATTTTTTTTTTCTGTTGTGCGTCTCTCTCTCTCTCTCTCTCTCTCTCTCTCTCTCTCTCTCTCTCTCTCTCTCTCTCTCTCTCTCTCTCTCTTGCTTGAATGTATTATCTCTTGCAATTGTTGAGTGATTTATTGAATATCGTTCTTTCCATACTGAACGCTGTGTATTTTTGCATTTTATTTTATCCATGTCTATCTTTTTATGAATTGGCAGCGTTTTTTAATCTGTGACTGTTTTGTAGATTTTTGCATAAACTGGGTGCATTATTTGGATTATTAAATGTCTTTCTCTGTACTTATTTGTGGATTCCCTGCGGTTTTGTTAATTTTTTGTTTGTTTGTTTCTCTCTAAACGAATCGCATATTTTTTCATCATTTTTTCTGTTGTTGCTGTTGTTGTTTTATGCTACGAATCTCTCATATGAGTTTTAACTGCTTCCTTGTATTGTCATTTTTTTTGTTGCATTGTATACTCTTTTTTTCACCAGTAATTTTGTATATTTCTGTATTTCTTCTTCTTGTACTTATTTTCATTTCAGCAACATTTGAGACATTTTACTTTTTCACATTCTACTTACATTTTCCTTTTATTTTTCTACGAATTTATAGTAACTCTCTAGTGGAGAATGGAGACATGCTGCTACGTACACCACATGCAAAACAACAGAGTAACAAGCCAAAAGCGTACATGAATAACTACCATAGTACACAACGCCAAAACTGAACTGAAATACTGCACGGCACAACACAACACCGCGGGATCCACCACACCTTTCAGCTTTTTCACCGTAATCCTCACCACGCACCACCATACCCACCACTCACCACCCACCACTCACCACGCTTCACGGCCACGCACCACCGTAACTCACGCGTCGGTGCGGCTGCTTCGCTTACACCCGCCCAGTAATACTCCTCAATGCACTATAAATTTACCATCCCGCTTTTCATATTATCTCTTAACTCTTTCACTGCGATGCGAGACAATTAACATCAATAGCAATGCACGAGATCTTTATTAGCATCTGCGAGAAAGGAGTGCATGTAAAATGATGGAATAAGTAAAGATGTGGTAGAGTGATCAATCATTAACGAAAAATGGAGCAAATAGATATTTATTCTTACACACAATGCCCATTTACTTTATACTGACACATCTTATACTCTTTGTCACTAAACTATGGAATTTCCTACCTGCTTCCGTACTTCTGTACAAGGATGCTTTCATATTTATTTTGCTCATCATTTTTTTTTTATACAGCATTAGAAACTTATTTGGAGATTAAAATAGTACAAGCTCTGGCCATTAATCCTCTGACTTCTATAGACACTTCCTAATGTCAATAAAATCTCCTATTCACACCCAAAAACTCGTAGTAAAAAGGTATCCCAGTACTGAAGGAGTTAAAAAGTATAACATATAAACATCTACCATATCGAGTTTTCCTACCACGCCTCCTAATTTTTCCAGGATCACAAACCAAGAACATTTCACCACAGCGTCACCACATTCATCACACAGATCACCACATACTTTTCCGGCCCACATTTACCTTACCTTTTACTCACCTGAGGGCCTTAAGCGCGGCGGAAAAGCATTAATCTTTGTACTAAGATAATGCAGGAAGGTTGGTGGAGGCGCGGCAGGCAGCAGAGGAGTGGGAGGCGCACTTGGCAAGCTCATCACCAAGATTTCCCTGGCCGGTGCTCGTCAGCCGCGTGTAGGCCGAGCGAGGCTGGGGGTGTGAGGTGCGGGTGTGAGAAGTGTGTTGGCTGGAGAAGGAGGGAAAGGCTTGTGATGGATGGACCTGTGTGTGTGTGTGTGTGTGTGTGTGTGTGTGTGTGTGTGTGTGTGTGTCACTGATCATATGGACACAAGTATTTTTTTATATTTTTTCCACCTCATTGTCTCTCATTTCTCTTCAATCTTTGTGTTGTGTCTAGAGGTGAAAACGAGGGACTAATCTGTTTTACTAAAGATACACGCCGTCTGACATTTCCAAGGGCAAGCTACATTATTGAATACAAGTAAGGAGGCGTGAGAAACAAATTACACATAGACGAGTACTCAATAACTCAAACACGGTAACCACCACCAAGTAAAATTAACTGACAAAAAAAACCCCTGCCTTCTGAATCGTATTAATTCATTCACACTTAACCTTAAAGCAAAATCTTTCCACTGCACCATTTCTTCCCTCGCACACATTTCCTCATTCACCTGACTTCCATCTTCTGAAACTCCTGTTAACTGATTCACTCTTCATTCTTAATTGGCTTGTTTGAGGTAATAGCTCATGGTTAATCCCGCGTAATATTAGGATACAGGTAACCCTCGCCATCCTCCTCCCCCCCACACCACCTTGAACTCCCTGATCCCCCCCCGGCGGGACTCTGAGGGCGGCGGGCAATCCACTGAAGGTAATGAAGCCTTTTGTGAAGGTTACCGAGGGAGGAGTGGACAGCTCGGTGGAGAGTTACACTGAAGAGGATTAGAGATGAATAGCGAAGTGAATGTATCTCTAACCCGTATTGTGTGTGTTTGCATGGACGGAGAGAGAGAGAGGGAGAGAGAGAGAGAGAGAGAGAGAGAGAGAGAGAGAGAGAGAGAGAGAGAGAGAGAGAGAGCCCTCCAGGTAGGCTGCCGGAGGTCGACATGATCGCTAGTTGTAAACACGATATTCCTGTTTTTATTTACACGACAAATTATTATTTACTCAACGCAGCTCCGCTATAAAGGGACTCGTGCTTGGATAAAAAAAAAGTATATATTTTTTCCCCCAAACTCTTTTTCAAAACTCCCAAAAGCGACCGGTCGAACTGAATCTCGAATTGAAAAAAAGGAGAAGGAAAATAAAGACAAAAAATAGGGAAAAAATCATCCATAAAATGCATTTCAGGACTAACAATATAAAGGAAGGAATTTTTCATCCTTGCGTTTTGCTCGTTCGAAAAATATGGAACAGGAAAAAGGAAGACACTGGACAATGTTGATCTTACTCTTGGGAGCGAAAAAGAAAGAAAGGTTTAAAATCATGAAAAATATGCTTCTCGCGACGCGCCGCTGTAAAACTTGAGAAAGTCAGTGTGTTTCTGTGATCCTGAACCAGTCACTCGGCGAGTCCTGCACTGCCTGGCTCAGCTCACAATGCCCTGTCACAGCCCATGATTTCCACCCTTAGCACCATTGGAGCCACTGCGACACTCCTGAACGAGGGAAAATAATTCTTGATATAAAAAAGAAGAATTGCATCACAGAGGAAAATGCTTTGTGTGTGTGTGTGTGTGTGTGTGTGTGTGTGTGTGTGTGTGTGTGTGTCTGCTATCTCCCTACATCCCCGCAGCTTTTAAGTAGGAGATAACGATAAGGAAAACGACCTACGCCCTCATAGAAAGTTAGCGGGACAGTGGGACTCGTGTGGGGCAAAATGGGAGCCTGTTGGGAGAAGTCTTCGCCGCGTCTTTGCGTGTGTCCGGTAGGAGGCGTGAGGGAGGCGAGGCTGCTCAGAGGCGACACAGGAGCGCAAAGGGACATTCAAAGGAGGTACTAGAAGTAGGCAAAGAGGAAGCCTTGGTGTTCATTGGATGTATCTGGCGTGTGGCGGGTCACTGGCTCATTTAGATACTGGTGGTTGTGTAGAAAGTGGTGTAGCTGGTAATGATAGCGTGTGTAGCGTTGTAGTAATGGGGGTGGTAGTGTGTGGAGAGGCAAAGTGTGTGTGTGTGTGTGTGTGTGTGTGTGTAATTCACTGTCGCGGTCGTCTGCTGGTCACCCAGCCAGCCTTTACCCCACGGATCGAGCTCAGAGTTCATAGACCGATCTTCGGGTAGGGCTGAAACCACATCACACACTACATAGCGAGGCCACAACCCCTCGACTTACATCCCGTACCTACTTGCTGCTGCTAGGTGAACAGGAGCTAGATTCTCATTAAGAGGCTTGCCCATTTGCTTCGCCGCGCCCGGGACTCGAACCCAGGCCCTCTCGGTTGTGAGCCGAGCATTCTAACTACTACACTACGCGGTGTGTAAAAATAAATGCCAACAACATCCAGTGTTCCCAGGCGGTCACCCACCCAAGTACTAACCGAACCCAACGTTGCTTAATTTCGCTAATCAGACGAGAAGCGGTGTGCTCAACGTGGTGTGTGTGTGTGTGTGTGTGTGTGTGTGTGTGTGTGTGTGTGTGTGTTATAGTAACGTTGTGTAGTGGTGAGGACGTCTAGATATTTTTCCCACTTTGGAATCCAGAAACTCTGCCTCGCAGTACAAAATGCATCTGGACAGTGAGACCAAGCGTGATCTTTTCAATACGTGGCGGCGATTCCAAGCGAAGCGTTGCCGTATATCGCGTAAGTAGCCAGCAGCAGGCCAGCCACCCACCCACCCACCCACTCAGCCAGCCAGCCAGCCAATTAGTGCAATTTTTAGAACCAGATACGATTGTCACTATAAACTCCCGTGAAGTGTAATGTGAGAAGACAACTTTACCAATGCACTTTTAGAATGGCGAGCTTCTGAATTTGCAATGAGGTGAAAATACGATCCCTTTCCTGCGCCACGTCTCGCCGCCTCTGCAAAGGCCACACTGAAAGGCCGTTGATTTTTTTAGAAAGTCTTTTTTTGTATTGTGGATTCTCCCCAACGCACTCTCTTGGTCTTTGGCGTGTGTAACCTTCACTGTGCCCTCTGTCACCGGGGTTTATTTCCCTCTCGTATTGACTCTTGCGTCTTTTCAATTTCCTTCATTACATAGACACATTTATGGATGGGGATGGTAGGTGGAAAATTGATATGGATTATATTGTAGCTTCCCGATTTTTTTTATCATGATTATTTGTTATTTTCATTTATCACCCATGTTCTTTTTTTTATATTGGTTTCTGCTCATTTATTCCCGCCCCCCCCCTCTATCTCTCTCTCTCTCTCTCTCTCTCTCTCTCTCTCTCTCTCTCTCTCTCTCTCTCTCTCTCTCTCTCTCTCTCTCTCTCTCTCTCTCTCTCAACTCCGTGCTTGTGATCGGCCCCCAAAAGGTCTTGCTTGAGGCGGAGTGACGTTCATTAATGAGTGGCAGGTAAAAAACTTTGGCAGCACCGGGTGAGTGAGTACCTTTTTACACGTGGCAAGGACGCAGCGAGGACAGTGATGTAGAGATGTCGTTAGTATCAGGTATCAGTGTCTGCAATTTATTTCTTGAATGTTCTTCGTGTCTTGCCATAAGTATTGTAGATTAATTTATGTGTGCTTGTGTGCTTGTGTGTGTGTGTGTGTGTGTGTGTGTGTGTGTGTGTGTGTGTGTGTGCGTGTGCGTGTGCGTGTGCGTGTGTGGTTAATGGCGGTGATCAATCATCATATTTACTGCAATCTTTGTGAAGCAAGTAATTTCGCAAAGGATTACAAGGAAAGAATTACAAGGAACAGTTAAGTTTTTAATAGTGTAAATTACACGATTTGGTTCATTCTTCACTTATGTACACACTCATTCCTTGCTTACATATACAAAAATATACAAAAATACAAATGTCCAGAGTAGTAACACAAATGCACACGATCTCATCCCGTCCACAAGAGAGCGTCAGGAGGAGACAGAGAGAGGGACGCAGGCTGGGGAGCTTAGGGAGGTGGTGTGTCATGGGATATTGGGGTGGGAAGATGGGGGCGGGTGAGGGAGTAGGGACGAGGAGTGAATGATGGGGAGGAATGAGGAGTTTTGCATCAATCATACCCAGAGGAACCACCACCGCCACTCACACGATGTCTGGAATGACCATCAAGGAAATACCCTTCACCAAAGACCTTGAGGAAGCGCACATTTGGAGTTCCGGCCTGGGGTTATTAATGCGATGCCGTTGTCTGACCTCCTCGCATGAAGATTTGAGTGGGGCGTTGCTTCAGGGAGCAGTGACCGTTGATCTTAGCAAGGCCAATGGACTAGCGGGGTCGTGAAGCAACGCCATGTTTGTTTACTACTTAACACGTGTGGCGGGGAGGTGGAGGGGTGAATGTGAGGCTGGCGGTGGGGTGTCTCCGAGGGGCGAGGTGCAGGGCGGCTGACGCTACCTGGCTGACGGGAAGAACGCAGCCCTCTTGTATGTGTGTGTTTGTGCGTGCGTGTGTGTGTGTGTGTGTGTGTGTGTGTGTGTGTGTGTGTGTGTGTGTGTGTGTGTGTGTGTGTGTGTGTGTGTGTGTGAGAGTGTGTGTGTGTGTAACCTGTAAAATTTCTGAACAAAGTTTAATATGATGTAAATTGTCATGTAAGTGTTTAGAGAACCTTGAAAAAATATTGAAAGCAGTTTTCACGATTGTTTATTGCAACATTTCTGGATGTTTCGGCTACAACAAGCAACAAGAAAATCAACGGACATTTGTACAGTATCTTTTAACCATTATTTGCTCTTGAGAGTTAAGAAACAAGCCAAAACAATTGTCACAGATCTTAGCTATCAACAACGAGAGGAAAACTAATCATATTAGCACCAGCACTCTCCCTCCCTCTCCTTCCCTCCCTCTCCTTCCCTCCCTCTCCCATCCCCCCCTCCCCGTGCCCCAGTCCCGAGCCCTTGTTCCTGGCATTGATTCTACTTTCACTTCACACACACCTGGCCCTGACATGCCTGGAATCGAAATATCAAGTGAACACTTAAGAGAAAAATAAAAACTATTCTACATTTTGACATAAAACATCAACCCGCGTGCTCAGTGTCAGGATTTCCTGTGGCTGGCGGCGCGTCCAGCCCGTGCTGACCTGCTGGTCTCAGGTGCGGCGTGTCACGCCCACCTGGTGACGCCGGGTTGGCTGAAGGATTGCAAGGACACCAAATAAATGGATATGGCAATCAAATAACAGCTTTGTGGAGCCTCCTGGAGTAGTTTCTGGAATAGAACTCTTACTGGTGCCATGCACTCCCACCGTCGAGTAAGAATGTCAACATGTGTGTCACTTGTCTTGCTTCTCCACGAGTCACTTATTTAGGATCCAGACAAAGGCTCCACTTGAATTATAACTTGGTGGCTCGAGGCGCTACAGAACACTGTATGTCACTCAGAGTAGCGAGGCTCTGTCACAGAACTTTACGGGAACTGTTAAAAATTATACTCTATTATTTACACACGCACGGGAGTCAGTCTGTTATTTACACCACCACTATTGCCTGAGGAGGTTAACTTCCCTCCAAGTGACAGCTTAGAAACAAAGTGTTCTCTTTGTATCACGACGATCCAGGGGCGGCGGCGGCGTGGTGGCAAGCCTCCAGCCTGGCGACGAGCACTACCGCCGCTGCCGCCAGCCACGCCCACCAGCAGAGCCGCACTCCAGCCCCGCCCAGAGACGTCTGGCCGTTGCTGATCCTCTGAGGGTTGGGCACGTTGTCAATGACCTCCGCCAGCACGAAGAGCGACAGGCTCACGTCGTGGTGGATGCGTGACGCACGTTTTCGAAACATGGCTGCCACTCTCTCTGCTGGCTCCTCGCAGTGGTCCCTTTCCTCTACTTGCGTGTAACTGCTGAAAGAAATATTGGCGGTGCCCGGAGTGACTGCCAAGTGCCTTACTTGAAGAACCAAATTATCCTCCGTGTGCTGCACCAGCTCCAGCAGACACTCCTCCTGCGGGAACACAAAACATGTGGTTAGATCGTCATGGGAGACAGTGAAGGAAAAGTGAACATAAGCGTCAGCTTCCTGTGCACAGGCAAAACACAATTATGTCTCTTGGGAATTGAAAGCCTCACAAGCTACCTAAAGAATGATGAAATAAATGATCAATGAAAAAAAATCTCATGATCAGTTCGTCACAGAACAGAAACTTCTCTTGATATTCATTTAATCTTTGTGGTGGCAGACATCGGTGGCGTCGTGCACTCATTGAAAATTTCCCCTCAGAAACGTGTTCATCGAATAATTCATTGCGTCGATGCTGTACCAAGGAAGATCTTTCCTCGCTGTGCAGGAACTTAGCTTAAGAAAAAATGATTTCCAAAATCATCAGCCCGATTACTTCAAACACTATCGTAAATCTTCAAGTTCAGAGACATGTGTAACTTATCAATTCTATGTTTTTAATGGTTCAAGTGATATCCATTTCAGATTTTCATTTAGCAATGGAAGTTTACGACAGCGTACTCTGAGCAAATGATTACGTTCACCTAACTTAAGCAGATGAAATAGACCAAATATCAAGGAAAACGTCACGAAACTGTAGACATCGATGGTGTGTTGGGATTTTGTATTTAATATCCAACAAAGTTTGTAACATTTTTCGTTTCCTCTTATATATGATCTCTTCGAATGTTTTATTTTTTGCCAGTAAGGAACAATATATGTATAATTTCTCTGAAAGGACATTAATCTTGAACTGATTTCAGGACAAAACGTGATGCTTTACTGGTGAACAGTAATCAATGCCTTGTGGCTTGACTAATTCAGTTAGCATTTTTCTATGAGAATGAAAGAGAAAAATGAATGAAACGAAAAAACCTTTGACAATATAATAGACAAATTTGCTTTACAGAAATTTGAAAAACTTATGTACTTTTTTTTAATCTTTGACAACAGCGAAAATCTAAAAATAGCGCAAAAAAAAACTAAGTAGTGCAATATACAAGAGGTAAAATTCTACACAAACTCCTCGAAATTATAGCACGCAGGAATGCTGGTAGTGTTCGCTCTACTTCCTTTCTGACGTCTCTTGATTCCCGACCTGACCAGCACCTCTCCCTTTACCTGCACGATATTTTTAGCTCGACACGCAGTACTCATCCCTTTCTACGCTTTGTTCCCGGTGCCTCCTGACCGACCCACATGCAAGGGAACCGCCGGAAGCTTTGGATTCTCTACTCAAGGTGTAATCACGCTCAAAGCAAGCTACACTACTCACACATCTACAAGGGCTTACAACCGGTACTGTCGCTCCGTCACGAAATATATATGACAGTGGAACTTCCATGGGAGGCTTCAGAAGAACAAGAACCATAGTTATTAGGGAGAATAAATAAAGAAGGAACTGGAGGCTACCGTGGACAAAAGTGTGAAATACAAGGAGAGGTTTATTTGAGAGTCAACGCAAGTCTTTCATATTAATGACAGACGGATGATGAAAGAGCATAGCTTATGTGTATATATTTTGACGATTAGAGAGAGAGAGAGAGAGAGAGAGAGAGAGAGAGAGAGAGAGAGAGAGAGAGAGAGAGAGAGAGAGAGAGAGAGAGAGAGAGAGAGAGAGAGAGAGAGAGAGAGAGAGAGAGTCTATAACGATCGAGAAACAATGTACCAGAACCTGACAGACAAACAGATACACAGAGAGAAAGACAGACAAATAAAAAATAGAGACAAACAATACAAAAAAACAAATAAAACGAGACATAGACATACAGACAGACGTATCCATAACTTCATCTGGCGCCACTATACCCTTCCCCCCCCCCAAAAAAAAAAAAAAAGAAAGAGATCTAACCATCCTTACCTTTACATTGATTAGTTCAACGGAAGAGTACGGAAAAAAAAGTAGAAGTGGGAGAGAAGAAGAAGAAGAAAAAAAAAGGAAGATAAAGGTCGGAAGGGAGAAGAGGAGGAGACGAACTGTGTCATTATCGACTTCCAGAGATCAAAGTCCCGCTATATTAATGAGTCTTACTTAAGGACAGCGAGAGAACCTTTATTTTGGGTGTTCACTGCGCCATGGAAGGGAAAAAAAGAAGAAACATTCATCGCCCGTCTTCACTTCGTCTTTGTTAGAAATTTTGACTTGATACGATCTTTTATTTCAGAGAGAGAGAGAGAGAGAGAGAGAGAGAGAGAGAGAGAGAGAGAGAGAGAGAGAGAGAGAGAGGAGATAGAAAACCATTACACACACACACACACACACACACACACACACACACACACACACGGAAATAGACAAACAAAGAGAAGAACAGACAGACACCCACCCACAAAGGAGAGGAAATGGGAGTCACGTCGCCATCTAAGAAAGAAAGAAAAAAAAAAAAAAAAAACGTGCAACGACGCTCAGGGGAGATTCACTCACACATGAATGATCGCCGGGAGAGATCGCGGCAGACACTCTCATTTGCGGCTTTCAGGAAGGAGCGGTGACCAAGGCCCTTATTCTCAAAGAACCCCCTCTCCCACTACGCCCATTTTCAAAGCCCATAGAGATAACAGCGTTCTCAAGAGTGTTTTTCCTGATAATAATGTAGGCATCTTCACAACCCCTATAGTATTGGAACGCGTTTTGATCATTATTCTGCTTGTTATTGGGTGATTTTCTGCCCTTATTCAGAAAGGATTCAGTCTCCCACTATGACCATTTTCAAAGCCCATAGAGATAATAGCGTTCTCAAGAGTGTTGTTTTTCCTGATAATAATGTAGGCATTTTCAAAACCTCTTTAGTACCGGAACGCCAGAGGCCAGCAATACGATAACTTTCAGCAATCATTATCATCACTGTCATCATCGTTGCTTCCACATCAAGACAAGGCCATGGCATCGGGACTCCCCAGCGAAATATATTGCCTCATCATCTCAATTTAATTCTGTCTATCATGCTTTCTTTTTACCATATCTGACTTCCAATCTGTTCTTCTGTCATCCGCGTGCTTTCATGATATTGTTTTTGCTTTTAATCACTGCCAATACATATTCTGCTGAATGGAAACGTGACTCATCTGTGATCTTTGTAAGTAATCCAACTGGGAAAACAAAAGAGGGTTCATTTAACTTGACTAACAAATCGAGTAGGTATGAAGATTTTGCTCATTGAGGACATTATAGTGAGGTATAGTAGTTCATGGGCATCTTAATAAGCAGTTTTGCCACACTAAATGAACAAAAAAAGTAGCTGTAGAATACAAGAAAAGTAGCATATTGGTAAATGAATTGGAATGGGTAGTATCTTCCTTATTTTAGTCAGAACAAGGATATTAGCCTCAAAAGAACAACACATAAGAACAAATATGGGTTTGCAATTTTCTTTTTCCGCAAACTGAAACTTCCAGTTCACATAAAAAAGGAAACACCTTACCTGCTTTGTTTAATATGAATAACACGCACTACCGCCCTCTAGCCATGCGTTCCAAAAAATACTTGATAAAATAGTTTGCATGATGTGAAATATAATAATGGTCTCGCTCCGTAACGAAAATATTAAAATGGTGAAGAATAGAAAAAACATACAGTAAAGCATTTTTCCCATATAGTTCCCCGGCTTGGTGGTGCGCGTCCCGGAGCCTCACACAGGATTCACGAGGCCGGAGCAGAATCCTGAAGTGACCTAAGACTTATAAGGCAATTGTCATGAAGGAAGGTACAGCTTGAACACATGCAGCCACACAGAAGCACTACGAAGAAGAGACTAATGAAAACTCCTAACCTAACCTGACCTAACCAAACCAAAGTGAACCAAAATTAACTAAACCAAGTCGAACTGAACTTAAACAAACTTAACCACACTAAATCGGGCCGAACTTAAAATGATGGGACAATTATTGCAGTATCACAACTTCAGAACACCAACGCAACTTGAAACCCTGAAATTAGCAAACCAATGGAGGGAAATTACACCAAAAAAGGAACCTTCAGCTCGGGGAAAGAAGGGAAAAAAATTACCATTCCCCCAATTGTCTTTCCACGGCCAAAATTTCCTCATTCACCTCAAGCGGCCGCCTAACGAACTAATTTTCGGCGAGTTGTTACGGCGAATCAATTACGCGGACGCGGGCGGGTGGGGGCGTGGCGGGCGAGCTAATTAAAAAGGGTAGAGACAAGGTTGTAAGTAGATTATACGAAGGCGTGTAGAGCCTGGTGGTGCTGGTGGTGCTGGTGGTGGCAGTGGTGACATAATGCTGTGTGTGTGTGTGTGTGTGTGTGTGTGTGTGTGTGTGTGTGTGTGTGTGTGTAACTTGGTTTCATTTGTAGGGTTTTTTGTGAGTAATTCAATATATTTTCCTCACTCTTACTTGGGAAGAACATAACACAATAGTACACACAACCACACACATACACACACACACACACACACACACACACACACACACACTAACAAAACATGATGTCACCACCACCACCATCACCACCACTATCGCCACCACCATCCAGCCACCAAAATCCCACACAACACTGCACTACCTCCATAATCTCTTTCGTGGAAGGTCTTCAAACATATACACAGACTGACACTAAGAGGAGGAACAACGGTCAGCGAAGAGGAGGAAGTCGGGAAGAGGGAGAGAGGAAAGAGGAAGAGGAGGAGGAGGAGAAGGAGGTCAGAAACAGACGCCCTGTCGCCTTCAAGACCTCTTCCTTCTTCTTCTTCTTCTTCTTCTTCTTCTTCTTCTTCTTCTT
>CM035191.1:12375668-12390742 GCA_020233015.1 Callinectes sapidus
TCTCTCTCTCTCTCTCTCTCTCTCGTCCGTCTAACACATTACAACTACTCACGCCTCTGTACCTCCGTCACAGCTGCGACTAATATACACATAGAATGCCTCTTCACGTCCTCCCAGTCTTCCATAGCACACTCACACGGCCGCCAGTATCGCCACTTTACTCCGCTCTCACCTCCACCTGCTCCTTCCCTTCAATATTTGCTCCTCCCCTCCCTCGTTACTCAAGCTACACAAACTCGTAAACAGCCAGACCAAGTACTTCTCTGTCTCTCTCTCGTGCTTCCCCTTATCATCAACTCCCCTCTCAAAATCCCTCTGTGCCACGCATTGAGTTTTACCGTATCGGGTTCACTGTATCTTTTTGCCGCGTCTTCGTTCTTCATTTATAATTTGTTATTGTATTTTTTTGCTTCTCCTTTTTGACTTTCATCATCATTATCATTTTGTTGTCGTCTTCGTCGTTGTCCTCCTCCTCCTCCTCCTCCTCCTTCTTCTTCTTCCTCCTCCTCTTCTTCTTCTTCTTATTATTATTATTACTATTATTATTATTATTATTATTATTATTATTATTATTATTATTATTATTATTATTATTATTATTATTATTTTTATTATTATTATTATTATTATTATTATTGTTATCATTCGATGTTGTTGTTGTTGTTATTATTATTATCATTATTATTATGACTATTATTATTATTGTTGTTGTTTTGTTATTATTATTATTGCTATTCCTATTACTCTTATTATTGCTGTTGCTGTTGTTGTTCTTTTTTTTCTTATCCTTTTATTTCTTATTACCACCACCACCACCACCACATCCACATCCACTACGTACTTCCATGATTACCTCTTCCTCACGACCACCCTGCGCTGAATTACGGCTGTGTGAAGTGTGTGTTTTTTTTCTTCTGTTGTTTCTGTGTTTCCTGCGTCCCGGTGCTCCCTCCCCTGGCTAATTGAATGGCTCTCATATATACTTTTGAGTACACCTCGCACTGCCACGTAACTCATGGGGTGGCGGCGGCCATCATTTTAGGAAGGAATTACACGCTCCAGATAAGTTGTTTGTTTATTGCGTCTTGTGCTAATGTGACGCCTCTGCCGTGTGTACCTGTGCTGAGCATATGGTGTTATCCCTTGCAGGTAAACACAGGCTAGCTTCTCCTCTGTTGTTCAGCCTCTGTGCGTATGTTTTGTGTTAATAATGGCTAAAATTGCAACCGAAAGTTCCATTCTTTTTGTTTTTTGTTTTGTATTAAGTCAGCAGTGCTTTACTAACACACTGTTGTGATATTGCCTTTACGCCTTAGCATTTAATGAATAAGGATTGGGAACATTCATTGCTTTTGTAAGTTATTTGTTTTGTTTAGTAAGTAGATATCAAACAGAAGGAGAAGGAGTCTACATGATCCTCACTTTCGTGAAGAGCTAACAAAGCCATATTTAGAGATGAGGTTTGTTCGGGACTACTGCGAAAGAATACCTTCTGTTGGCCAACAAATGTTTGCTTACTTTTTTTTTTTTTGTCTGAAGGAAAATAGAGATAAATGAAGATCTACTATTTTCTGAAGATATAGATGTTGCCCACATTAGCTGGACTATAAGTAATAGATGCTGCCGACATTAGCTGGTTTTTAAGTAATAGATGCTGCCGACATTAGCTGGCTTTTAAGTAATAGATGCTGCCGATATTAGCTGGAGTATGGAAAGAAAACGAGAAAGAAAATGTGTTGAAAATTTATGAAGGAAATCGTAAGCTATGTAAAAAATATCCAATGTTACGTTCATGTCCAATTTGTTTGTTATGGATGACATTGTAAGAAATCCCCATCAGAAAGTGACCGTTCATCCATAATGGAAATGTAAGGCATAACACATACATGAGATGCATCAGGGATCGTGATGAAACTTTGGTGCTTAGATAACCACATTTTTTCTCTCTCTCTTCCAGCAGTGCAAGCATTCACTCTTAGGTAAGACAGAGCAGGCCACTACACACGGAAAATCTGGTAATGTTCCCTCCTACTTCGGCTTTTCTTTAGGAAGCAGTGTAATATATCCAAGTACACAGTCTCATAGATCTTACCATTTCATTCACAATTCAAGTTGCATGAATTCTCACCCAAACTCATAAGTATTCAATAAAGTAAAACTTCAATATTATTCAGCATGATTCAGATTTGTGACTTTTATGTCTCACGACTAATTCAGTATGTACAATGTTCACTTACAACATAACTGAACAAGAATAAACCTTCACTATAAACACTAATGACCTCGTGTTTGAGGAGAATATTGTGAATAGATTACCAGAGAGCCACTGAGGATCTATCTTAATTGAAAATGATTTCTGGATATTTTTTTATTTATTTATTATTATTTTTTTTTACCAGTTTGAGTTCTATTGTTCAGAAAAATGCACCTGAGCCATTTGAACGAAGACTTTTTATGATTCAAAATAAATTCAAAACTAATTTCAATGACTCACCACAGATGTCACTAAGTCATGTAGTGATATATATGTTGATGCCCTTGATGTTCAAAAAAAAAGTGAAAGTGAAAGAAAAAGAAGCAGCAATGAATCAGTATGGATCACAACATCACTTTTCAGCATATTAATTATTCATGTTAAGCCAGTTACGCACGCTTTGTCTGGCCTGAGCTGCTTTCCCTGCAACTCTTATGAAAGCGAACAAAACAGAGTAAAGCCAACACTTGCAGAGCCTGCTTGTGTTGGGGAATGAATTGATAAAATGTACAGAATATGAATGAGAATAAGCGGAAAGCCTTTTACAGCTAGATTAAGGAAAGGGAGGAGGGAGGAGGCAAGGAGAGGTGCAGTCAACCAGTTTAAAGGAGCAGAAGCCGTGAAAATAGCTTTAGGGAGGGAAGTAGAAAAGCAAAGGCGCAGTGAATGTGAACTACCCGGAAGTTAAACAAAGGTAGCTGAAGAAACAAATACCGTCTGCCTTCATCCTGGTAATAACTGCTGCGTGTGTTTGTCTTTCTTTAAACACACGTGCTCCATACAACCCTGAACGAGGCCTCTGAGTATAGTAAGCAACTGGGAAGTGGGGTAATAGTCGTTTTTTTTTCTTTATATATATATTCCTTCTTCCTTTATTAAGTCGACTGCTTTATATTTATTTATTTATTTATTATTATTTTTTTTTTTTGCCGTTTTCCTCTTTGTTGCTTTTCCTTTTCCGTCTGCGAAGTATAAACTAAACTTCACATCGCTTCACTTCATATTAAGGTGATCCATCCGCCCACCCCCATCAGAGTATTATCAACATCCACCTCCACCTACTCACTCACACCACACCAACACTACAATCCACACCCTCACCCCCTCTCTCTCCTTCACTCATTCATTCATTCATTCATTCACTCACTGCAGTACACACTCTCGTATAACACATGGCGAAGCTTCTCTTTATATTATTTCAAAATTTCACCTAAAAAAGAATTTCTTACACGTTTCCTTTCCTTGGGGTGTTACATTACTGCTTTTGTTCTGCGTCTCTGGCCCTGAGAGAGAGAGAGAGAGAGAGAGAGAGAGAGAGAGAGAGAGAGAGAGAGAGAGAGAGAGAGAGAGAGAGAGAGAGAGAGAGAGAGAGAGAGAGAGATGAAATGTACCACCTACCGAGAGATATTGAATCATAATATTTTCTTAGAGAACGACGGCTCACACACCTGTCGCAAGTGCAAAATAACTGCTTCTTTTTCTTCGACTCCCTTCCGTTTGAAGACTAAAGGAAGTGGTACCGAAGCAAAACACAAATAGAAAATAGCTTCCTTTTGACATTTCAGTGAACTTACATTGAAACGAAAAAAAGAAAAAAAAGAACGAGAAGTAAATGAATCAGCAAAATAGTAACTATTGTAAATATAAATATCATATTAAGTAAATTAAAGAAAACTAAGGTAAAATGAAAAGAAAAATGTTCGCTACATGTACCGGTGAAAACAAAAGTATAAATGATGGATAAGTTGAAATCATAGATATAAAATCAAATAGAATAGGAATTGAAAGTAGAATAAAATGTATGGTAGAAACAATGCGTCTGAATAAACTATTCTGTAAAAGCGAAGACCACCCACCCACACACACACACACAAAAAAAAAAAAAAAAAAAGTAGAACCGCCAGAATAATACATCTTTCACATTACGTAAAGACGTTTGATTATCTTTAATTTCACAATGAACTGATGTTTTTCACTGGTGAATGGTACGCAATTATGTACATCATTTACCTGAAATTATAATAATTTGCTGATTTATGCATTATATATATTTTTCAGTTATGAGAATGTTTAGTGACAATGCTCAATTCTTATGATTATCTTTCCAAGGGTCCGGTGCCTGCCTTTACAATTTGTGATTTTCCTAGAGTTTCAATTTCTGAGCAGTAATTTATTCTTTTTATGTGCAAGATAGTGTTAAATCTTTAGGGGCTTCGTAATATTTTGTTTGTCATTATTTATACATGCCAAAAGGTTCCATTTCCATAAGAAAAGGAATAATAAAGTGGTTGAAGTGTACATGTCCGTGCGCCGTGCCTAACTTACCTAAAAAAATAATAATAAAAATAAATAAATAAATAATAAAAAATAAAAATTTCATTCAATTTTAAATCTTGTTACATGGCAACATTAAGTAAAGACATTCAAAGCTAAGTGTGGCTTCTGACCACAACTATATTTCATGTTTTGTCGACTCAAGTATATATTATCATTTTCTCCAGGTTCTAGTGTTCCCATTTACTTGTGGTGAGGGTTAGGTTCTTGCACGTGTGATGTAATAAAAACTGTAATTTCATATTTATATTATAAATTCATCATTGTTCTATCAAAGAGTGATTGTTATGTTCCTTGAGGTCCCAAATAGTGACATATCTAGAGCGTATAGAATATTGTGGTTCTATTGGTGGAGTTTTTGCTTTTATTTTATTTATGTTTTTTTCATATTAAAGGAGCGGACCAGGGGAATTAAAAAAAAAAAAGTGGCGAGCATGATAAAGCTGATTTGAATTCTTTCCTCAGAGAAATTCAAGGAGAAAGTCTGCAATGACACTGGCTCATGAATGTTGTAGATGCCTTGCCTATTGCTGAGAAGTTTGATATTCTACTTTTGTTGGTTCCTTCACGTCTCCGAGAGTACGTATTGCATAATTGAATTTCCAGACCTGTTTCTCTATTCAGAACACATTTTTATATAATGTAATCCAGTCCTCAATATAGTGTACCTATTTTTTTTTTTTTTTATCGGATACTACTACTGAAAAATCAAGTAGAATGAAATGAAGACAAGTGATTGCAGGCAGCGTGGCTTTATAGAATATATCGTGCCTGTTTCCACTGGTCACGTACTGCACAGTGAAGGTGAACGTCGGCTGCTTCTGCTTCCATATTGTGCCTTAATATTTTCCTGGCTACTTACTACTACCTGCAAGATGTTCCTTTCTGGGAGGTCGTGTTTGGCCGTCTTCCTCAGCGACACAGCACCGCATGCGCTGGCTTCCCCTATGACCGCACCTTCACTCCTATACAAACAAACCTACCGAAATTTGTCCACCCACGCTGTGTGTGTGTGTGTGTGTGTGTGTGTGTGTGTGTGTGTGTGTGTGCGCCCGCGTGTGTGTGTGACAGCCTATATCACTGAACTAAGTATTATGTTCCTCACTTCTTCAAACTTCTCGAAAGACCTGCTATCTAAACTTAAGAAACGTTATATATATCGTAACTGTGACGAAAGCATTGGCAGGTGCAGGTGTATATAATATTGTCTTGGGCTGGTTTGTGTCTGTGTGGTGGTTGAAACACAGAATACTTGAGGCAACGTGTGTACTCATGAGAGTTTCAATTGGACTGGAACCCTCTACTCTGGTACAAAGATGGACGCGGCATAAATGGCAGCATAACCTGTATTTCTAAGTGGAATTTTTAATGATGTCTTAGAAATGCACCTAAATAAAGAACGAATATGTGACGAGGAAATGATGAGTTCAGACACGATGTTAATATTAGCAACAGAGGAAACAAATTTACCAGCGTTATCACAAACAGGAAAGAATCAGAAAGAACTAGCACTCTTTTTATGATTCTCTCTCTCTCTCTCTCTCTCTCTCTCTCTCTCTCTCTCTCTCTCTCTCTCTCTCTCTCTCTCTCTCTCTCTCTCTCGCTTCACTGCTAAGTACCAGCTTTCTGACATCTGTTTTTGCCGTAAAATCGTTTAGCATTCCTTATTGGCAGCACTAAAGGGTTGGATTCCCGTGCAAATAGTGAAATGGTTTGAATTATGCAGTTTCTTTATAGTTTTCCTATGTCGTGCAGGGAATGTGAGGGACAGGCAGCGGTGGTGACTGGCTGTCTCTAGAGTGAGAGGATGGCTGACAGCTGGTGTTGTCAACGGCTAGGCTGCGCGTGGTGGAGGCAAGGGATCAGCATTCCCGTGATCCGCTACTGTGAGGAATGGAAAAAAGAGAAAGTTTACATTCACTCACCAGCGGCAACACTCACTTAAATACTCAGTTGTAATTACTTCCTGCAGTTTGTTTAAGCCTCATTCTGTTCATACTGTAACTTGTTTGTGCAGAGCTGAGCTGGTGTACCTCACAGCACGTATACAGGGGCCTGCCATCCTCACTAGATTATGGAGGCGCCCTGCTGACGTGGTATGCAGGCATTTCATTACTCGTTCGTGGTGCGTGGGACTTCTGCCTGCCACAACCTTCTCAGTGCTAACGTTTATGCAGGGTGCAGCAGACAGCTTTTCCTACACTGCTTTGTCCCCTCCACGCCCAGACAATCCCCCTAATGAATTTGAAGATAGAAATTAGGCTTACATAAACAAGTGTATAAACAAATTAGTGAGTGATCAGATGTTGTGTTAACCTCATACAAAGTATTGGTATTTCAACGGCATGTTGCTTTCCATCTCACAAAAACACTCGTCTCTTTAATACTTTGGTTTCACGTTATTCATAACGAACTAAAAGTTTTCGAATTTTTGAAAAAAACATAGCATTGTCACTTTCACATAGGAAAGGTATTTGTGTTCGGTGGATGCATTTGATGTATTGCACTGTAATCTGTTGCAGCACATGTGGCATCGACAGGGAGCGCGGCAAAACTGGTAAGCGTGACGACTTGTAACATTTGAAAAATAGGAGTACACTGGGTAGAGAATGAAAGCCGATAGGAACACCGATGGTGGGAACTCTGCCTAACTTATGACAGGAGGTTGGCTATTCACTGTGAGATGGGACGGTCAGACGGACGAACAACCACATCTAATTAAATTGAGGCTGTTGAGTTGGAATCTTTGGTGTGATAGATATATTCCTCACAGCATGCACCCCTGCACCATCGCCAGTACTGCGTGGACTACGTGATCTCAAGGGCCGGTGGAAGAGACGCATAGGGAGTAGAGAAGAGTGCTTGAAGTGAGGGAGTGAGTGATGTGAGTGTTATGAGGTGTAGGATGGTATATGTAAGGGATGTGGCGCGTGGGATGACGAGTGGACAAGTGGATAGGTGTGGCATGGAAAGTAGATGGAAGTGGGCAGATATGGGAGTTGTGGTGGTGTGTGGTGGATGTGTGATGCGCAGCGCTGTGTCTGAATGCAGGCCACGTGTCAGTCACTGGTCTGCTCGCATCTCATCAAGCAGGTGTGAGTCAGGTGTTAAGTGGCTGAAGTACCCCTCGAGTACTTTTATTTTCCTATCCCTTCGACCGGGAGACGGAGGCGTTACTGCACTTGAAGATGAAAAATGCTCTGAATTCATTGGATACATATGAGAGGGTTACTACTTCACTACGCACTACTGTCCGTATATTAAGTGTTGGAGAACAGGTCAGAAAATGAAAGAAAAAACATGGTAACCTTCCTTTCTTTTCCTCATTTATGCTTCTGTTTCATGCTTTTCTTCATTGCAGTGATCATTCTCTTGTGAAAATGACTTTGTTAATGAGCACCGATACACTAGTCGTTGTTGTGGAAGGCCTGTGGGCAGAGGCTGTGATGGTGATACTTTTCCTAGGATCTCTTACTAGTAGTGTCTGGTGCGCTTCGCTGAACTCTGACTCTGTGAACTGTGAACCACTCACTGCATGGGACTGCAGGAGGTCCATTTTACTCTGAGAGACAGACAGACAGACAGAGAGAGAGAGAGAGAGAGAGAGAGAGAGAGAGAGAGAGAGAGAGAGAGAGAGAGAGAGAGAGAGAGAGGGAGAGGGGGGGTGGGGGGGGAGACGGACGGACGCTATTGTTTGTTGGCCCTCAGTGTCCGGGACGGGGAGCGACAGGTCTGGCGGTCTAAAAACACATTCGCTCTCTCCACGCAGTCTGCCGGCGCCGTCCACCAGTAAGAGCACGTCGCCGCACGGATACACTCCCACCCACTCATATTTTAAAGTGTCCATACAGTCAGTGCCACCTCCCTCTTCTTCTCCCTCACCCCAATCAGCCCCGTCCCTTTCCTCCGGAGATGAACCTAATTAGCCTTACCTCGTTACCCTTTACCGCCCTAACGATCCAAACTCTAACTTCTTCCTCTGCCTCTGCTGGTAATTTTAGGGGCGTCGCTCCTGCTACCAGATTAGGTCACTTGGTTACGATTTAAGTTTCGGGAGTTAATTTTACCAGATGGCTTGAGTTGTGAGCACCGACCGTAGCAGCAACAGCAGCGGCAACAACAGGAGCAGCAACAGCAACAGCAGCAGCAGCGATATTATTAGTGGTAGTATAGGCAGCGTTGGTGGCGGCAACCAGTGGTGTGTGGGTGTGGTGTGGTACTGTTGCGGTGGTGGGAGGCGAGAGGGACTGACTTTGGTAGCGATACAGTGGCGTAGAAAAACAAGATTGCGGTGCGATGGAAGTAATCTGATATTCACTCTACATTATCCTCCTACACTTCCTCTTCTTCCTCTTCTTCCTCCTCCTTCTCTTTTTCTTCTTCCTCCTCCTCCTCCTCCTTCTTATTCTGCTACTATTCCTTCCTTTTATAGATCTCACCACCTCTTCTTCTTCCCTGTTCTCCTCCTCGCCTTTCCTGTTTCCATTTTTCTTCTCTCCCATAGTGTTTTTCTCGCTATAATCCGGGAGAGTAGTGAGTGTCCCAGGATGGTCATTATCTAGTGTGGCGAAGGTGATACAGTACCTTGGGGTAGGGCTTTCAAGGGGGGGGGATGGCAGAGAGAGAGAGAGAGAGAGAGAGAGAGAGAGAGAGAGAGAGAGAGAGAGAGAGAGAGAGAGAGAGAGAGAGAGAGAGAGAGAGAGACGTAACAGCTCAGGTTATCGTTAGGTAATTCTAAACAACAACAATACCAGACGACCACACGATAGGGGCACGTGAGTGGACGCCCACAACACGACAATGAGTGAGGCATCAAATAACAAGAAAAGTACGAGGCTGGAGGTTTGGGATTCTCAAATGAGTCTTACGATACTGATGACGTAAATCAGTCATCCACCTCCTCCTCCTCCTCTTCTTCTCTGTCTCACTCGTGCTCCTTCTTGTCTTCTTTGTTCTCCTCCAGGACTTCGGGTGTTGAAGGTTAAAATTTGGAATCACGGTACTAATGATCCAAATCGATCCTCCTCCTCCTCCTCCTCCTCCTCTTTTCTGTCGTCTTGCTTCTCATCCTCTTTCTCTTTGTCTTTGTTGTCTTCCTCGTCTTTTCCCTGTTTCAACCACCACATCACGCTGAACACACCACTTCTTGTCCTTCTTGTCAGTGAAGTTAAGCAACGTTGATTCTTTTTAGTACCTGGAAATACTGGACATTGCTTGCACTTGAACTTTTGTTTATTCTTTTGCATTCTTCCTCCTCCTCCTCCTCCTCTTTCTCCTCCTCCTTCTCTTTCTCCTCTTCCTTTTTTCTCGTCCTTCTCCTTCTCTTTCCCCTCGTTCTCGTCGTACTCGTCCTCGTCCTCATCTTCATGTCAAGTTGTTTGAGGGCCAGCGTACCCTCGCCATCCCTTGATTGATCTACCGTCACCTGCACGCCACCTGCCTATTATTGTTAACTCATTGCTTATCAAGGAGTCTTTGCTTCCTGCCATGTAAATTCACCCCGGGTATTTTAAGCAGCCTTTGAATTTGTGTTTGTGCGAGGAGCTTGGACCCTGGTGGGATTATACAGAATTCATGTGGTGCTTTCTGTTGAGGGATGAAGGAATTAATGTTTGTGATTGTAGAGGGTGAAACTGAGCAGCGATGGTGGTGGTGGTGGTGGTGGTGTGGTGGTTGTGAGGATATGGAGGAGGAGGAGGAGGAGTTGGAGGAAGGGGAGAATGGAAGGAAGGAAGGAAGGAAGGAAGGAAAGGAAGGAAGGAAAGAAAGGAGGAAGGAAAGATATGGCCAACGGATTAGAAGTAAGCAGACCCGACCATACGTTGAATAATTTCCGCTATGGTGTGACCCTTCTGACACACACACACACACACACACACACACACACACACACACACACACACACATACCTAAAAAAAAAAAGATATATAAAAGAAAGTGGGAAGATGACAACTAATAATGTACAATAAAATATACTGACAGAAAAAAATGCACAAATACAAAATAAAACACACAAACAAATACAAAATAAAAGAAACAAACATCACATTACACATGACAGGAGGAAGTAATGGACACCTGCCGAAACGGTATTTATTCTCAGTGAGGTCTAATAGCACTCGTTCAGGGGGTGCTGTGAACTTATCATTAATTAAAGCCACCTGTGACCTGACTGAACATTATTTCCCTAAGTATCTCACAACACAAAGGGGCAGTCACAGTATGCCCTTTTAAAAGACGACTCTCTTCCTTCACACAAAACTACATGCACTTAACAATACGTACATCTTTCATGCAAAATACAAAAATGAGGGAAAATAATTAAAAAGAATTACAACACCTGTTTAAAGACCTGCACTTAAATAGGCCATTATTATTCAGTTTGTTTTACCCTTGGCCAGCTTCCCTCTCTTGCATAAAAGTCGTGACGCAACACAACCAAACGTAAAAGGTTGCTAAAAGATCTGTAACAACTCTCCTTATCTTTTACTCACCACATTCTACTCCATCAGCTCCCTAAGGTACATTACCTACCCCATTACTTGCTCCCATAGCCACTCCACTTATAGGAGTTAGGGAGATGGATGATGAGTGAGAGATGTGTGAAGGGTGAAGGAGCAGTGTGCGAGGGAGAGGGAGAGGTGGGAGTAGGTATGGGAGTGGTGTTGGTAATGGTTAGGATCGTGGGGGAGGGGTGGTTTTGGTAGGGATGACCTCCACGTCGTAACTCGTCATATACTTAACTAAGTGAAGCCAGGCAGGTGTGTGGTTGTATTTCCTTTGCTTAATGTTGTGTGTGTGTGTGTGTGTGTGTGTGTGTGTGTGTGTGTGTGTGTGTGTGTGTGTGTGTGTGTGTGTGTCAGAGTTTACATGCGGTTCCTATGAATGAAATGTATTTATTCATTTATACTGGTTTATGTATCATTCAAAATATTCACTAATTTTCTTTTCTTTTGAAGGGTGAGAGAAGGAAGATAAGCAGGAGGAAGCAAAGGAGGAGGAGGAGGTTGTAGTGGAGGAGGAGGAGGAGGAGGAAGAGATGGAGGTAGAGGTGGAGGTGTTGTTGTTGTTGTTGGTGGTGGTTGTGGTGGTGGTGGTGGTGGTGGTGATAGTAGTAGTAGTAATAGTAGTAGTAGTAGTAGTAGTAGTAGTAGTAGCAGTAGTGGTGGTGGTGGTGGTGGTATTGGTGGTGAAGGTAGTAGTAGTAGTAGTAGTAGTAGTAGTAATAGAGGAGGACTAAGAGGCACAGGAAGAGGAGCAGGGTGATCAGGATGAGGATCAGAAGTCAGGTGTTTGCAATTATCATGATGTTTGATGGTGGTGGCGGTGGTGGTGGTGGTGGTGGTGATGGCGAATGGTGAGAGGCGAGAGGCATGCAGTAGGGGAGGAGGATTAATACTCTATGTGGTGTGTGTGTGTGTGTGTGTGTGTGTGTGTGTGTGTGACCCTCTATGTCCGGGGGTGCAGTTATTGCCTCATCCCTCCCTTCCCCTTCTCTCCTCCTCTTCCTCGCCGTCCTTCTCAGCTCTCTCAGTTTCGAACCCTCCATCCTACGAATTGATTATCGTTAGCCGTGTAAGGGAGAGTTGTTTGGCCGTCGCGTCAAGGGCACCACTAGCGAGGTGATGTACCATGAATTGCACAATGGCCGCGGCACTTAATTAATGCCTCTTTTTAATCTGCCGGTACACGTGGTTGAGTTGTGTTTCCTGTTTTTAGTCCCACGGTAATTCAGTTCACGCCCTCATCACCGCTGGATTACCTGTTACATTTGCTTCTGAGTAATGCATGGGATTTGGTATAAGTTTTTGTAAGTGTATGCTTCAAAAATACACTTCAGATTTATTGTCAGTCACATTAGCTAAAAAGAAGTGTCAGCACAATTGTCTTGAGACGTGTGAGTAGTAGTAGTAGTAGTAGTAGGAGTAGGGAAGTGATCTAGAACCAGTAAGCTTCCTTGATATATAGAGAAAAGCAGAGAAAACAATTAAAAGTGGTATTGCTATCCGTATACACTATTTTAGACAGGAATGTAATGGTTAGATATTGGTTACTATCCTATCAAGTCTCATCAAGGGATTAGTGTTATATTAAATCACATCTTGAGTCAGAAACCAATGCTAAATTGTAAAGAAAAGAACAGGGTATAGGAAACTTGCAAAATTCCACATAACTATGAATTTTATTTTTGTGGTAATTTTTCTCGGTGTTAGATGTAATGAGGCCAGTGGTATCTGGGGGGAAAAAGGTCAGCTGTAATGTGAATGTGACAAGGGAAATTATATAGGCCACATTAAATAATAGTTCATTGGGTCACAGAAGCCTTGTCATATGTTACAGTGCCACTCAGTCACGATCAATAGCTGCTCTTGTACAACCGCGGTGTAAACTGTGAGGCAGTGAACCTTACGTAGCATGCTGCCTGATCATGTGTCGCGCTAGCAAGATTGGCGTGCATGGTTTGGCGTAATGCTGATCTATTTTACAGTCATAATATATGGTACAGGGTCGCCAACTCTTCCCACTATTATCACCAAACATCTCAAATAATATCCTCGATTGTGTTCAGATGAAGAATTATTTTCAAGGAAGTTTTGTACACACCATGAAAATTTTTTAGACAGACGAGTGACAAAAATATTAAAAAAGTCTCCAGCGGTGTCATAGGTATTCCATTATTCCCTTTACTTCTCACTTCTGTAGTTTGTTCTTATGCTAAACGAAATATTATGATGTAGTGCAAGTTTAGAATATTCTTTCGAAAGGCACGGCAGACATTAGTAAGAGTGAGGGAATACTCAAACTTCTAACTACTTCTTTTCATATTTTTCTCAGTAGAATCCTATAGATTTATTCGGTTATCAAGTGACATAATAAAAAAGTTTAATAGATTTAATTTAGAATATCCCCAAGCATTCTGGATCATAAGACACCACTTAATCTGACGGAGAGCGCAAAGGAATGTAATAGTAATGCCGCAACAGCCTGTTTCCTCGCCACTTTTCCTCCCTCCAGCGCGTCATAACCGCCACCACCAAACTCGAGAATCCCATCACCATAACGCAGTGTCGTAACGGTGACCATGCCGGAGAATACTCATCATTATGGCTTACAAAGGAGTCATACAGTTTAGGAATTACCGACTGAAATAGCAGGTGCGAGGCTCTCTTTGAAGTCATTTACATAAATTACACACAAAAAAACAGAGCCACTCGTTAATAAGGTTTAGTCCTGCATGCGACTTTTTGCTGCACCTGTGTAAACTTGCAACGTCATTTTCGCAGTTTAGAAAAAAATCGCAAAGGTAAGCGCGTACATTTTCTTTTTTTCTTCCTCCTGTCAGTGTTCACATTATCCGTGAATCTTGCTGTGATAGTCTTTGTTGTATTTACGTCATACAAATATTTTTAACAGTAATTTCAAGTTTTCTAATTTTCACATTTCTTTATGCATGTATATGGTGAATACTTTGAATTCATAATGATATATTTTTGGTCTGCACTTTCCCACACTTTTCCGCGTTTTACCCAAGCATTACATTTAGCTTCCCATCACTGACTGAATATATTTGCCATTTATGCACCACTTAGCTGCAGTGAGGTGTTCAAAATATTTAGCACCCAAACTCAAACGTTCTATTTCCAAACCCATTAGGTCTTCTTTGAAATCATCAGTGTATACGTAGATTGGGCATTGGTAGACTTGTCACTGTAATCGCTGGCTATGTTTTTTTTACTCACTAAATGACCTTTCCCACCAAATGATTCCCTGTTCTCTGTAGTTGGGGAAAACCTGTTCCTTTCAAAACAAAACTAACTGAGCACGCCATCTATTTCGTTCTCCTTGCTATGCTTTTATCTCTCTCTTCTTAACAACAAAGCTATTTTTTTTACTCTCTCTCTCTCTCTCTCTCTCTCTCTCTCTCTCTCTCTCTCTCTCTCTCTCTCTCTCTCTCTCTCTCTCTCTCTCTCTCTCTCTCTCTCTCTCTCCCTTCTCCAAAAACGTCATTCCTGTGATCGTAACTTTTCTTTTTCTTGTCCGTCGCATGTGGCAGTTACGTGTGCCACCTCCAAACAAAGGCCATGTCTGCTTGCTCTCCGTGACTCGGCTAACATGGGCTTCAGAATAATATTTCCCAGATTTCCGCGGCGCTGTTATTGCTTCCGTGTTAGCGTCGCGTCTCGTGGCGCCGCCTCCTTCTGTCGAATCCATTGTTGATATTAATTTTCTGCGGTGTTGAATCGTGTGTTATATCAGTTTCTCATACTGGAAGGGAATAATGTATATAACGCAACTGGTGCCTGAAGCCATTACCAAAGTGTTTGTTCTTGTGCTTCCCAAACTGCGTGTGTGGGGGACGTTGTATGACCTCGATGTTGTGGCGTCCAATATATGTCGGCGAGCCTGGGAAATTGATTATCGCTTTTTTCATTAAGAGGATTTCCGATTTTTATTTGTTTTGTTCTTTTATTGTATTAAATCGTGT
>CM035191.1:12448206-12458206 GCA_020233015.1 Callinectes sapidus
CTCCTCCTCCTCCTCCTCCTCCTCCTCCTCCTCTTCATTATCTTTCTCTTTCTTATCTTCTCTTCTTCGTGTATAAGTTTAAGGTAATTCATTTATTAGAAAACGTTCGTAACCATATATTTATTTGTTTATTTATTGGTTGATTGATTAGCCGAAGCTCTTTATAAGTAGTACGGATCATGACAAGTATTAATGTCAATGAGCCAAGGGAATTAACTATCCACACTTGATGAGCCAAGGGAATTAACTATCCACACTTGATAAAAGGGAATGAAATATCTACAGTTGGTGAGCTAAATGAATGAAATATCTACCTGATGAAAGAGAATTAAATATCTACAGTTGATGAGCCAAATGACTGAAATATCTACAGTTGATGAGCCAAATGACTGAAATATCTATAGTTGATGAGCCAAGAGAATGAAATATCTACTGATAGGAAAAATAATTATGTTCATACTAAAACAATATTGGATGGATGATAAAACTTGGTCGAGTAGCAAAAAAAGGATAAAATTGGATAAAGATCATAATTATCGTCTTTCAAGTTCAAATTTTTATTCCCTAATAGATATGCAGTAGCAAAGGATTACTAGAGTTAGATATGTACAGTTTTTACTTACTATAGAAACTTAAGACACATTTGGTATTTAAGGAGACGTGGTGGTGGTAATGGAGGAGGAGGAGGAGGAGGAGGAGGAGGAGGAGGAGGAGGAGTACATTTAGGGAAGACGAGTGGCAGGATAGATGAAGGAGGAGGAGGAGGAGGAGGAGGAGGAGGAGGAAAAGGTCCCTCTTCTAAACAATTTGTTCTCATGACAATTTTTCCGAGGCCACACAGAGAAGAGCAGCTGTATATTTTCCCAACTAATGATGCAGAATCCTTGTCAACTGTTACTAGAATCATAAAAAGGAAACACCCTTGAAGACCCTAATGGCTTCCACTACACCTTGTTAAATTTAAGGAGATACACACCCATATTCTTAAACGTTTCAGAGTCTTGTTTCAACTACTTTTAACAGGCTCTAGTGGAAGCGATTATGTAGTACAAGAGACTTTTCATGATTCTAGTGATAGTTTGACGAAGATCTTACAACATTAATGAAAAAAAAAAAAACTCTTATATCCAAGAGTCTTTTCTTCATGATTCTAGTGATAGTTTGACAAAGATCCTACAATATTGCTAAAGAAAACCCTTATATCCAAGAGTCTTTTCATGATTCTAGTGATAGTTTGACAAAGATCCTACATTAATGAAAGAAGAAGAAAGAAGAAAAAAAACAACAACACTGATGAGAACTTAGTTACTTTTCTTTGAAGCCTTAGAAGATAGTTCCTATGAGGGGAAAAAAGCATTTGACAATACCAACCTCAACACCACGTAATGTTTCTGGGGAATTCAATGCTAAGTGGCCCGTAGCGTGGTGGTGGTGGTGGTGGTGGCGGTGCCTTGTAAGTCGCCCTGTAGCTCACAAAGGGCCGCCAGCCATCCTGAATGCCGCAGTGTCTAGGAAAGTTACGGAAGGGACCATTCTCACCGGAAGCTAACCCGTAAATAACTCAAACAAATCTTTTACCCAGCAATGCTAAAGCTCGTCCTGTTTATTTTATTTTATTTTATTCTATTTTATTTTTTCTCTGTATACATTTTTCTTTCATTATTGTTATTTTGTCGTGTTTCATTGCGTTGTTTACAGGAAAGAGAGCAATGTTTGACTTAGATTATGTATTTTTTTTTCAAATCTTACTTCTCTTCTCTTTTTTATCATTTATAGTTAGGAATGGTGGATAAGATGCACTTTATTATTTTTAGTATTCATTTATTTACTGTGCTTTATAGTTTTGCTTATTCACTTTCTTTAAGAGAGAATAAACTCAGTACAATATGATAGAAATAAGGCTAAAAGAGAACTACTGAACGCATTATTCAGTAAAAAAGTCTCAATTCTCTTATTATTTTACGTTAAGAACTTATCCTGTTATCTCATGTTATTTCCGGTGTTTTGCTCTTTCACAGCTATTTGCCACATCCTTCCTCAATCTCTCTGACCACTCTATTTTTGTTGTTGTTGTTGTTGTTGATGTTGGTGTTCTTTTCCTTCTTCTTCTTCTTCTTCTTTTTCTTCTTCTTCTTCTTCTTCTTGCTGTTGCTGTTGTTCCTGTCATTGGTTTTGTTTTATAGTCACCTCTAAACATCATACTCGGTAAAAAGCTGCAAAATCTGTTCCTTTAATCCACTTGTTTCTTATCAACGCCGATAAAGACTGCATACATTGCTTTTTCTGTCGTAGATTAATGCATATCACGGCGAGAGACTCAGTAATACTAGTGGGAGTGAGACGGAGAATTATTACTAACAAATACACCAGTCTGAGGATGTGATGGCTTGTGTTCTTAGATTTTTTCTTAGAGACGATAGAAAAAAAAAAAAAAAAAAACGAAAAAAAAAGAAAAGAAAAGGAAAAAACAAAAAACAACAACAACAACAACGATAGGTATTAGGAGTGCAAAACTAAAATCAGACACAGAATTCTCACCAGCATAAATAGATTCAAGTCTGAAGATGCTATGGCTTATGTTTCTTTTGTATAAGCGTTCGTAAATATTCCTTCCACATCTTTTTTTCTTTTAGTATTGGGAATCGTTTCATATCGCGAGGAAAGAGTTCAGATTTCGAGCTAAAATCAAACGCAGAATTCTAACAGTAGGAGCTGGAAGTAGTTAAGGTTTGGGGTTCCCGTCCTTTGCAATATACTAGTGGAGATATGATTGTTTTCTTGGTGTAAGCAGGAATCAGGTTTGCGGTCCTGATGGCGTCAACATTCTTGTCTTTTATAATAGCGTGGCAGTGTGGCCGTGTTTTCTTTGTGTTACTCGAGTGTGGGGCAGGTTTGGGTGAGACGCCTTGATGGTTCCAATCTTGCTGTCTGTTTGCTGTATTCTAGGAGTGCCATAATGGTGATGATGCTGCTACTACTGCTTCTGCTCCCACTGTTACTGTTACTGCTACTGCTACTGCTACTGCCACTCCTACTTCTACTACTTTAATTTCACTTTTAGCCATAGACCTTTAAGAGAAAAAAACAGTAGATGCAGAGATTGAGAAGTAGGCGATTTCTAAGAAGCTTCTGACAAAAAAATAAAGAGAACAACCAGTAACGTAATACTTTTTATTTATTTATTTAATCTTTTTATATGTTTTATTTTATTATTATTATATTTTTTTACGTGTGAAAGGGAACCGGCCAAGGACACGAGAATAGGATGATCGACAGAACAAAAAAGAAAAAAAGAAAGAAAACCTGCTGAGTTATCGCTCAGAATAATAAAAAAAAGGAAAGATAAATAGAATAGTAAAAATAGGTTCATTAGCATATGGACAGGCCCACACACACACACACACACACACACACACACACTGACCTATTTACTGGCTGTTTCCGTGGTGGTGCATTCATTCTCAAAACACAGCCAGCATTTGATGAAACGAGGGCAGCCTTTTCAAACAGTCTCGCATGTCACAATAAACACGCCACGCCACTGCTGGTATAGTGGGGCTCCTGGACTGGTCTGGTTCGCCGCGTTGTTGACATTTGCTGCGCTGTAAAAAGGACTTCCATGGACACACACAGAAAAAGAGATAGGTTAGGTTAGGTTTAGGTTAAGAATAGCTTGCATGGACACACAGAAAAAGAGATAAGTTAGGCTAGTTTAGGTTAAGAATTGCTTGCATAGACACACGGAAAAAGAGATAAGTTAGGCTAGTTTAGGTTAAGAATAGCTTGCATGGACACACAGAAAAAGAGATAAGTTAGGCTAGTTTAGGTTAAGAACAGCTTGCATAGACACACGGAAAAAGAGATAAGTTAGGCTAGTTTAGGTTAAGAATAGCTTGCATGGACACACAGAAAAAGAGATAAGTTAGGCTAGTTTAGGTTAAGAATTGCTTGCATAGACACACGGAAAAAGAGATAAGTTAGGCTAGTTTAGGTTAAGAATAGCTTGCATGGACACACGGAAAAAGAGATAAGTTAGGCTAGTTTAGGTTAAGAATAGCTTGCATGGACACACAGAAAAAGAGATAAGCTAGGTTAGTTTAGGTTAAGAATAGCTTGCATGGACACACACAGAAAAAGAGATAGGTTAGGTTAGGTTTAGGTTAAGAATAGCTTGCATGGATACACAGAAGAGATAGGTTAGGTTAGTTTAGGTTAAGAATAGCTTGCATGGACACACAGAAAAAGAGATAAGCTAGTTTAGGTTAAGAATAGCTTGCATGGATACACAGAAGAAGAGATATTGCATGGATACACAGAAGAAGAGATAGGTTAGGTTAGTTTAGGTTAAGAATAGCTTGCAAGGACACACGGAAAAAGAGATAAGCTAGGTTAGTTTAGGTTAAGAATAGCTTGCATGGACACACACAGAAAAAGAGATAGGTTAGGTTAGGTTTAGGTTAAGAATAGCTTGCATGGATACACAGAAGAGATAGGTTAGGTTAGTTTAGGTTAAGAATAGCTTGCATGGACACACAGAAAAAGAGATAAGCTAGTTTAGGTTAAGAATAGCTTGCATGGATACACAGAAGAAGAGATAGGTTAGGTTAGTTTAGGTTAAGAATAGCTTGCAAGGACACACGGAAAAAGAGATAAGCTAGGTTAGTTTAGGTTAAGAATAGCTTGCATGGACACACACAGAAAAAGAGATAGGTTAGGTTAGGTTTAGGTTAAGAATAGCTTGCATGGACACACGGAAAAAGAGAGAAGCTAGGTTAGTTTTGTCTTTTTTCATTTGCATATGTATGTTAAGAGATTTTTGTTTTTAATTCTTACATAAAAGAAGAAAAGAAAATATATATATGAAAAGTTATAGGGAGTGATGGATTAACGTTAATAATTCTGTAGATATATTTACACGGACGCAGGGGAAAAAGGAGTAGAATTCTTGTTTTTTGCTTTTATCTGTCGCATAAGTGTGTTAAAAGACTTGAGTGGTTAAAAAGTTGTAGAGGTTTAGGGATTAACATTGGCAGCACTGAAGATATTGTTAGCACAGACACATAGATAGAATACGATTTTTTCGCCTCCTTTTCCAGATTGCAGAAGTTTGCTGAGACTATCTGTAAAAATAAATAAATAAATAAATAAATAAATAAATAAATAAATAAATAAATAAAATCAATAGCGAGAATAATGGACTAACATTCACTGTATCAGGAAAAAAAAAAAAAAAAAAAAAAAAAAGGCTTGCATGGACACACAAAAGAGAGAAAATGAACTAACTTATTAGTTTTCATTGTATAGATGTAACTAAATTATTGAAGGGAATAGTTTAAAAGAATAAAAATGAAAGGGTAAAGTCACACGGGGATATAATGAAAAGTAAATAGTGTTTTGATTAATGCGTTCCATTCATCATCATCATAACCACCACCACCACCACCACCACCATTTCACAACAGGAACACCGCCTCTCTAATCCACTCGCCTCCCACCTGACCTGCCCGTCTCTTCCAGCCGGCCCCGCCCTACAGCCACCCCTATCTCCCCCCTCCATCTCGTTCTCTCCCCGCCCTGCCTTCCTTGACGCCCTCAGAGCTGCCATTCCTGTGCTCCAATTATCCGTCTATTATCCCTTCCATGCATGAGGTCTCGCCCACCATTACATCACGGAGCTATAACTAATTTAATTCCTCTTTTTATGTGTTACTCTTTAAGGATCTTGAGATTGATTGTGTGTGTGTTTCATAGTTCAGTGAGGACGTGTGTGGTGTCGTAACTCGTTTTTTTGGGCATGAATGCAAATAGTCATTGGATTAAGGGAGGGTTAAGGGGTGGGGGGGGGATTACACATCACCCTCATCCCTTTCCATCCTCCTCCTGAACGACCACTACGACCCTGGGAATAATGGTACGGCGCCACAATCCCATTAAGGTCGTCCCATAAAAGTTGTGCTGAGTTAAGATCAAATCACGGCGTCTAAATCATGTGTTTTACTGCACACTGATCCGCCAGGCTGTCAGTGGTCACGTTTGGAGTTAGAATAATCCCCCGCGGACTTGATGGCACCATTCCCAGGGCGGAGATAGTGAAGGCATCTGCGCAAAGATCAGATAGCAAGTCACATCTGAACCCCCAGCTGCTAGACTATCAGTGGTCACGTTCAGAGTGAAGCTAATCTTAGGGCACTTCATAGCATCATTACAGTCTCACTAAGGAAAGTATTATGAAGCACCTATGACCACACCTCTTCTGCTTCCATAAGACTAATAGGTGAAGCGATACCAGATTTGACGGGTGGTTTTGTAGTTCTATAGTGACGGATTAACAATATTTCTACATTACGAACAGCAGAAATAGTCCCGAGATTAAGACTAGTCATATCCTTGACCTTTGGAAATGATTGTGATGAGAGAGCAAAGTGTTTCAGGGTAATAGGGATCAAAGGAAGGTGTATTAAAAGCTTCCGGTCTCAATCACTCCCTTAAAATGATTACCCTCTGTCTCTCTCACTCACTGCTGCTGTATTGTTGCATCTCCTATCATCTTCCTACATTTCCTTGGTTACTGCTGCTCTAAACTTGCTAACTACATGTGTCCCTCCTCACTGTGGTCTCGCTGCAGAAGACATACTACATGCTTAACCTCTTCAATAGTGGGACGCATTTTCATTATTATATTCTGCTTATTATTTGTCGATTTTATACAGCTTCAGAAATTCATGTGGGGATTGAAATAGTACAGACTCTGGTCATTAATCTTCTGATCTCCATAGTCCCTCCCTAATGTCAGAAAAATCATCTAATCACACCGAAAACCCGTGTTAAGAATGTGTCCCTGTACTGAAGGAGTTAAGAGTTATCCAGTAGTATCTTCAGTCTTTCATTACTTTTACTATAAACTGTGGAACTCTGTCTCGTTGTGTTTCCTGCCCTTCTGTGACTTTAACTGTTTTAGGGAAGGAATGTCAGGACAACTTAAGAACGTAATTGCTTTATATATATATATATATATATATATATATATATATATATATATATAGATATATCTATTATCTAATATATATCTATATATAATTTTTTTTTTTTTTTTTTTTTTTTTTTTTGAGAATCTTTGATCTGATGGAATTTTCCGTATTGGTGTGGCAAAGAGATGGGTTGTTCATTGACTGATTCGTGTTATCATTTTCCTTATTTCTGTACCCTTGAACGGGATTGGGAAATGATTGAGTTGTTTCTCTGTTTGATTTTAGTTTCCTTGCTTCACCTTCTTAGAAAAAAAAAAAGAGCAAGAAAAGAGATGACGTATCTTGGCGTCACCATTCCGAGAACAGCCGAGATACCTGCACAGTGGGACGGTCAGATAGCAAATGACATCTGTGGCCTTGTTGACACACATGCGCGCCATGCAGAGGGGGGTGGCACGGCTGGCGCATGACGGATGGGCTAGTTAGTGAGCGCCACACGATCCTCTGCGCTGATAGACATCTTCATCACGGTGTAACGAGGACCAGCTGATGTTAGCGCTGCGCCAGGCATTGCTCAGGCTTACTTAGGTTGTCCAATGAACCACGGCATCTATTTGGAAACAATTCGAACACTCATAAGCTAAATCCAAGTTTTCTCTTCTCAATTCCTTTTTTTTATTTTTTTTTACTCCGACACCACTGTGTCTATTTTTCCTCCTCCTCCTCCTCCTCCTCCTCCTCCTCCTCCTCCTCCTCCTCCTCCTCCTCCTCCTCCTCCTCTACGTCTGTTTTTCCTTTCCCCTCATCTTGCTCTTTATTCACTTCGACTCCACTACGTCTGTTTTCCTTCCTCCTCCTCTTGTTGTTGTTGTTCTTCTTCTTCTTTCTCCTCCTCCTCCTCCTCCTCCTCCTCCTCCTCCTCCTCCACCCCTCAATTTCCTCCCTTTTCACTCCTTTCGTACGTCTCTCTTCCCTCATCTCCATCTTCCTTCTTAATTATGTCAAAGTTTCCTTAAATATTCCCCATTAAGAATCCCTGTTAGCTTTTATCGTTGTGGAAGTAGTTGATGGGGAGGAGCCTTCTGTTGTACTACCCTGTCTCTTTACCGAGTATTGTATTAGATCAGATTTCCAATAGTTACTAGGATTAAGTAGTTATCAGAGGTCACATGGACAATAATTGACCCTTTCAATGTGATATAGAACACTTCACAACAAGAGAAACGCTGTACAAACTATGCATTTGAAACCTCCTTCAGGGAAAAATGTGATTAATAAAGACTAAAGCTTCAATATTTGGCTAGTGTAAAGTTTAGCTACAGTTGACCTTTGCACTACGAAACACAAGTATTTACATTAGAAATGCTGTATAAAACATTTAAAAACACGCAGAAGAAAGAAGAGTATCATGAAATGAGTAAACATTCTAATATCTAGGGAATGCAACATTTAGGGATGCCCGTATAACAAAAATAAACGTTTTCCGAATAGTTTATGAGTAAGATAGTGTCGAATACCGGTGAAAGAGTTGATTAAACTCTCAAGTGTGTCTTTTTCTTATTAATGCAGAATTCATGTCTCAACTAATAGGAATCATCAAAGCACTCTGGTAAACTTAACCTGCTCCAACGCCTGTCAGAAGTGGTCAAGATAAGGCACTAGTACGTGTGAGCAAGTGGTTCCTCGTCCCTTGCAGTCCAAAGGAACCTGGGTCAGTATTCAGAAACGCTTTGCTCTCTCACTACGACTATTTTCCAACCCCCCAGAGATGATTAGCTGGGTTTCCAAGAGTGCTCCTCCAGCAGTTACTGATGTAGAAATCTTGTCACTCTGCCTCTAGAACCATTAAAAAAAACAACAACACCTTAAAGAACCTGCGTCAGTTTTGAATAAAGCTTTTTTGAAATTGTATAGGTGAAACGTAGAAGCGATTGAGAATACGAGTCATGGTGTATTAGTGGCGCAGTTGTCAGGTTCTTTAAAGAATTACTTGGTGTTAATGGAGCTCAGTCTCTCAGGAGTGTGGGGTGGTGTGTTGATGATGATAATAGTAATAGTAATAGTAACAATGGTGATGATAATGATGGCAGTGGTGATGATAGGATAGAAGTGTTCGTTAGTGTAGTGGGTTAGGTCAAGTTAGATCAGATATAAATTATGTTAGGTTCTCTCATGAGTATGGATTGCAATGTTGATAATGGTAACAGTAGTGATGGTAATGGTAATAATGGTGATAGTAATGATAGCAGTGGTGATGATAGGATAGAAGTGATCGTTTGGTTAGGCTAGGTTAGGTTAGCTTAGTTTAGATCAGCTTAAATTAGGTCAGTTTCTCTTTCCACGTGCGCCCGTGCAGCCAATATCTACAGTTATTAATACTAATCTATCGCTCCCTATACTTTTTCATTTACATTTTTTTTTATATATAAGAATTAAACAATAAAATCTCTTTCCATACACTTGCAACTGAGAAAAAGACAAAACTAACCTATGCCATCTCTTTAGTTCAGGTACCAATAAAGCTGCTTCATTTTAACATTAAAAGTAAACAAACCCAAATCGATAAAACTAATAAAGATAAATGAATAAAGAAATCAAAGAAGAAGAAGAAGAAGAAAAAGAAAACATATAGAGTAAGAGATGATAAATGTGTCGCAATGAATTATTTGAACCATAAATTTTACACCAAACCTTAATTCAACACTGCGCCTCGTCTGCAGTATAGATTAGATATTTTAGGAAACCCGCTCTCACTTTACGAGGCGGGTATTTAATGGGTGGCTGGAGTTGACAAGAGTGGCTGGGAAGATTTATTTTGTGCTTTCCTTGATCCCAGAATTGTCTTAACCCCTTTAGCATTTTCGTATTTATTCTGCTTATTATGTGTCAGTTTTATACAACCTCAGAAACTCACGTGGGGGATTGAAATGGTACAGACTGTGGCCATTCATCTTCTGACCTCTCTATAGACCCTTCCTAATGTTAATGAAATCGTCTAATCGCTCCCCAAACTCGTGGTAAAAATATGTTCT
>CM035191.1:12550744-12561981 GCA_020233015.1 Callinectes sapidus
ACACACACACACAGAGAGAGAGAGAGAGAGAGAGAGAGAGAGAGAGAGAGAGAGAGCAATCCGGGAGTGAAATTTAGTGTAGGTTATAATATCTAAAAGAAAAAAATAATACAAGTTATCGCACTTCATGTACCACGTAAGGCGATCAAATGCCGAGTTTACTGGCCCCGAGTAAGCAATTATGTAGTGATTATTATTTCCTTAAACTAAGTAGTCCGAAAATATATGTATGTGAGAGCGTAACCGGTTTAGTAAATAATGCAGTAATACTTGACTATATTTTTTCTTAATGCGTAGATAAGATTTGAGGGACAACAATTATTTTCACCTTAACTCTGTTGTCTCGAAAATATGTGCAGCCGGATGAGTAGATAGTCCATAATGTGCCTTTCAACATAAACCTAAGATGTGTAGTTTCCATTGACTACCACTGAAATATTTATCCAACTCGTCTGCTTCCTCTCCACCTCGCCTGGCTTCACCAACCTCCTCGAATCGTTCCTTTGAGACGCGGTCCATGAACCCGAGCAAACCAGTGAAGCAAATGAGGTAAACAGGTGTCTCTTCTCGTTAACTCAGACACTTTTACGTAATTGTTTGCTTGGGATATTAAATGCTATTTTTCTTGTTTTTTTTTCAGTTTTATTTATATTTTTTAATGTTTTGATTCAATGAGCATTTTTCATTACATACCTGAAATGAAAGTAGCTGATCTCACAAGACAAGTATTTACACAATATGTTTCCTATCTTACTTATTGGTTGGCCTAACAAGCAACCACGCAAGTTTCGATCCATCTGTTTTCATTTAAAGGCTTCGATGTTCTTTGCATGTCAGTCAATAGAAGGCGAGGTGGTTGATCCTTTGAGGAGCATTCACCCTCACTGCCATCCACATCTCTTTTTTTATCACAATAGGACTATTACTGTTCGCTTCTCATTAAGTAATCGTGAAGGCAGTAACCCCTTACAGAGAATTCACTGTAGATACCATAAACCCTACATCTTTAAATCTAGATCACTCTATCTTATCAAACACACGCCACGCATATGTTTGTTGGTGGCTTTCTTTTGCCATCATGAAAAGACTAACAGGAGGTAGTTGGTGTGAGGAACAGTTACGTCGATACGCTATTCAACTTCCCCTCACTTGGAGCCCATGACACCACAGAGGCGTCTTATCAATCTGATGATGTGCCGTCACGAATCTACTTTGTGAATTGATCAAACCCAAATAAGGTGATTGCGTGCTATGTCGAGTACAGCGATTTGATTGGGATCTCTCAGTGAGTCTCACTCAAAAAGCGTTCTGATGATTTCGTATAAGAAGCACTTTTCCCAATTTCCGTTTCGTATTTTGTCTGTTTTACCAAGACTCAAGTGTTCCTGTCTTGGTGCTTTATAATCAGATGAATGCCTGTAACAATGCAATAAAATAGTGGTGGCAGTAGTGTAAACAACAACAGCAGCAGGGAGAAAGATAGATTCATTGATTTAAAGGACAGTAAAAGTGAGCTTATATGGTGCTTAGGAATTGTTTCTCAAACGGATTTCTAAATGCCTGGAATTGATTTGATAATAAGAATGTTAGTGTTGAATCAGAAGAAAGCTTGAAAGGAATATTATACGACTTTATAAGTGGTCATACATGGATATACATACTACAGATAGGTAAGTTTTATACATGAAGTATCACTCATGGACGTATGAATTTATAGATAGACGTAAATGTATTCACATACTGTTGGTACGTAAGTTTTATACATGGACTGTGACACGTAGGCTTGATGACTTTTTGTGTCATACCTTGTTTTTCTTATATTGTTCTTACATTTGTGGGAAAAACGTAAGGAAATCGATTAATCATCAACGTTCATTTCTACCGTGTCCTACATTTTCCTTCAGTCATAAGTCGTAACGATCTGTTGAGTATCTGTACACTGCCAGCTTTGATAAGGAGACTGTCAGCAAATTAGAGGACACGAGACAGAAAACGGAAGCAGTGGAAGTGAGTGCAGATGATTTCTTTACTTCAAAAGTGGATAGTAGTGTGTATGCTACATCAGAAGTGCTAGAAATATACACAAAGTACGGTTTCTGTGTGTGTGTGTGTGTGTGTGTGTGTGTGTGTGTGCGAGCGCGCGCGCCTCCTTTGATTAACGCTCTCAGCTCTTGTGCTAGGAACGTAATCATGCACACAGAAGGTCACCCCGTCCCATGACTCCCTTCTGTTACCTCTCGCTGGCAATATATATCGTGGTTCCTCTTTGAAGTCTTCTCTGGCATTGTAATGGAGTCAAGACCGCATTTTTCTTTCCCTAAGTCATGAGTGAGGGAGAGCGAGTGTTGTATGAGGGGGAGAGGAGTGACTGAAGTGGTAATTCATCTTGAAGACTATTTTCTGTCAGATTGAGGAATATAATGGCACCGAATATCATTAGGATTACATCAATCATTACACTAAAACGTTTTAATGTCATTGCAATTCCTTTCAACAGGCTCAGGTTGAAATTATTAAAACTTCTGAGTGTTCATTTATTTTAGTTATAATGATTTAACACAGATTATGGATAGTCAATGAAGGGAAACACTATGATCGCAATTACTGCTAACACGCGCAAGTGAACGTTACTGGAATGTTCATGTTTTTAGTAATATTTTAACAAGAAATCTGAATTGATAATGGCGAATACACCCTTGCCACTATCATTTCTAACATTTATTAGAGGTTTAGTAATTTTTATAAAATCAATTCTGCATCATCAATTGAAAAACACTCCTATCGCTATTACTCTTACTTGGAAAATGTTCACGTGGATGTTACTAGTTTTTAAAGATTTTTTCTAGATCTAGTTTAAGAATCATTTTGGTATATTAATTTGAAAAACATCCTTACCAAGTACTTTCAACAGCATGTAGTGAAATTTTATAATATTTCCAACAAGAATTTAACATGCAATTTCGATCATCAGTGAAAAAAACGCAGTTCTTAACAGCTGACTCTGGTGAAAATTATTGGGATTTTCAAGTGCTTATGTTCTTCAAGACGTAATAGATTTTAGACAATGAGAGAAAAAACACCATAAGAATGATCAATCTTCTATGACCCTCTCAAGAACCTCCTAATGAAAGCTTTAGACGTTTAAGAGCGCGAGACATGGGGGCGAGGCATTACTAGTGAGATAAGAGAGCCTGCAGTTATCCACCCTACTGCCACTACCAGTTTCCCGAGTGTTAAGAGGGAGGCAAGCAGGGAAAGGCTACTCAAGTGCTCGTTACCGACAAGAGCACACGAAAATCGGCTTGTGAGGATGGTCATCAATAGCGTCTGGCCTTGATTTTCACAATACGGAGAGGTGATAACGGAGCTTGGAGATGTTCCGGCTATTCTGATATAATGGAGAGTTTATTACAGAAATATATATTGTGCCATATGTATGGAAGAAATGTAGTTGTTGTGTTCCGAAATCATTTGAAGATCAGTCACTAGCATTTTTCTTCTTTTCTTTAATTCTTGGGGATGATAATGAAGGTATGGGTGGAAAAGCTGTGTTACCTCACATTATCTAGCCACGTGTTTTAATTTCAGATTTCGATTTCTAACGTTCCTATTCTTTACTTTGATTACTTTTTAAAGGCTTTAATAGTGTTAAGTTACCAAACTTTCATATTTGCTCTTCTGATTCTAGCGATAATTTAATCGCCATGCTGCATCATCAATATAAATGAAAGCGTGAAAATTCAAGTAATCAGCGCAATGTCTTTGTAGATAATCTTCGTGAGAGAAGAACGCATTTAAGAATATTAATCTAAACTTAACCTCTGCTAACAACATTACACAAGTGTATTTGTTGTAATTCTCTAGATTATTAAATGTACCATGACTCGCTTTGGAAGAAGAATGGATACTGGCAGGACAGGAACAGGTGGCAAATGAACGACTAGAGTTTGCCAGTTTTGTATGAAGTATAGTAGACAGTACATGAGTGTCCACGTCTCCCTCTAGGTAACAACATGCACAGCTCACATGTGCCAGAGGGGAACAGCGGCCCTCTCATTGGCACTGACACGATCCAGCGTCCCCTTCTTTGCTTCATCAGTGTGCAGGACGATGAATCTTCACTCATTTGATCAGCGGCTGTGCCTGATGACACGTAAGAGATCCATTATTCTCACCCCTTGTTCACGGTATCAATTAAGGAATGAGTATGCATACGTTGATCTTAACCCTTTAACTGGCTTAGCTTTTTTGTGCTAAATGAAGATGATTTGCTACAAGCAAAGGATAATGAACGCGGGTAATTCAGAGCAAAAGGATTAAAGGAGAGATTTGATTTTTTTTTTTCTTGAAGGTAGTTTGATTCGTGTTCAATTAAGTCATTTACAGTTTCTCAAGATTAGTAAAGAGTATTCCAAAAATAAATTTATTCATTCTTGGAATTCTACTTAGTTCTTTATTTCTTCCTTTCTACCAATTCACCTCTTTCATAAGATAAGTATCAAGAAACCATTTAGAACAAAACTGGTCGGGTTTTTTTTTTTCTCTCTTTTTCTTTTTGACAGACCTATCATGGGATTAAAGTGAGCCTGAACAGGTTTTGTTTTTCTTCTGTTTAACCTTGGTCTTATTTTCTGACACTTTAAAGTTAGGAGTGAGAGTGTGTAAGTACAAAATTTGTGCCATGATTATGAACAGACAAAGCATTAAGCTCTTGATGGGGAACACGATACATCCACTTCATTAACAAATTCTGACGGCAGTTTTATTCCCTCCTCAGCTAATATTGTTTCATCATTTGTTGCCTTTTTGTTAGATTAAAATGGGAAACGCCTCCTTTATTCAGTTCCCATCAATAAATACTTCATAATATACCGAATGCAACGATATTAACTCAACTTTGATATCTGAGGCGCTGAAGAGCTTATATTCTCTGGAGCTTCAAACACATGAACTCTTAGTGAAAAAGCATTACAAGTATATTTGATATGACTGAGATCAGAGAATATGTCAGTCTGTGTACGAAGTTTTCTTTTGTTGGCTTTCACTTTTCATTGAAGTTACTCTAATGTGAAAGAACATAACCGGAGATAATCTTGAAAAATGTTGAAAATAAGTTTAGTATAATTCAGTTCCAGGAATTTTTCAGTGTTCATTGTTTTCTCATGTTAGTTTTTTAGTTAATAGCGATTTTACTAAGAAACCAAGGCTTATTTTAATAGCTAATGTTAGGGACAAATTAGTGCACTTCAGTTACAGAAATTAGTCAGTACATACTACTTCTCATTGATACTGAAGTTATCCAGAAGAAAAAGAGTAAAAATACTATGATTAAGCTCCATAACTAATATATACATATATATATATATATATATATATATATATATATATATATATATATATATATATATATATATATATATATATATATATATATATATAATTAGTTATTATCAGTACTAGAGTTATTCTGGAAAGGAAGGAATTATTTCAGCGAGTGATAATGTGCAGAGAAAAGAATTTGTCAGTGTATATAGTTTGTTTCGTAAATGTTATTCTTACTTAGTATTACAGTTACAGTTATACGAAGGAGGACTTGAGTTAAAAAAAAACTGTTTAAAAAAAGTGCCATTCCATTAAAAGTCAGGATCATGTCAGTTCATACCACTTTCCGGTAGCTTTTATCAACGCTAAGGAAAGGAACATATCATGATGAGAAAGCACAAAGCAAGAGTGTCGCCGTGAGTACTGAAGTTTTGTAGTGATTCGTGGAGTATCTCAAGGGGTGGCCGCTTCCCTCATCAAGATGACCCGAGTGCAGGGGAGCCGAGCCCTCCATCATTCCGTCTGCTATGTGGCCACGCGCCCTACACATTTCCATCTGCCTAATTTACGTGCTTTGGTTGAAACGATGGTACTGTTGCAAATTTAACGCACTCCTCGTGTTTCATCTTATATATTTTTTTTTCTTTAAGTGTTCGTCCATTCATTGTTGTTAAAGGAAGAAAAATATCACCATTATCGTATTTCATTCCATATGTGTTCGCTTCTTTATTTGATTGCATTGGTACGTTATTGCAGATTAGAAATTAATATACTCCTGGTAATACGCGTCAATCATTTCCATTTTCTTTCCGTATTCGTGTATCCATTATTGTTAATCGATACACTGGAGACTTTTCTTAATTACAATATAATACAATGATTATCTATTTTGTTTGATGTATTTACTCTGGCGTTTGTAAGTTAAAATCTCTCTCTCTTTCTCTCTCTCTCTCTCTCTCTCTCTCTCTCTCTCTCTCTCTCTCTCTCTCTCTCTCTCTCTCTCTCTGGCAGAGGAAAACCACATCATAATTTTTTTTCTCTTAATCGCCCACGTCCCTTCACTGACGTTCATTTGCTCAATAACCATCACTATCCTTACGTTTTTTACTCATGTTTCATCCCCACTCAAGTTTTTGGGTACAAGTCTGTAACGTTGAGCCATCCAGACGTGAAAACACTGCCGGTGCTTAAGTTAAGGACGTGAACCATGTCGTATTGTAATATTCTCCAAGCTTATACTCAGAGTGATTACGAAAGCTACACTTCGAAAAAAAATTGGTCGTTTGGGGGTTTGTGTTGGACATAATGTAGGTATTAGTGGGAGCTGCTTGTCTATCTGCTTAAGTTCTGTGTGTGTGTGTGTGTGTGTGTGTGTGTGTGTGTGTGTGTGTGTGTGTGTGTGTAAGCAGTGACCATGCCTTGGGAGTATTTTATTGCCTTTGTAATAGCATGTCTTTTCCTTTTGTATTTTTCCCTCTCCTTCTCTCGCTTTTCCTTCTCCATTTACTTTCTTCTCCGTGAAGTGGTTCTGTGTGACCCTAAAAGGAAGGAACACACACACACACACACACACACACACACACACACACACACACACACACACACACACACACATAGCATTATCATTCCGTTGGCCCTCCGTGCAAAGTCTTAGAAGAAGCTAACTCTGTATGAGGTTAAGATTCGCAGCAGGTTTTCCTAGGCAAGACAGAGGTTGAGGTAAGTAGGCAAGGTTAGGTAAGGAGCGTCTAGGGCAGTCTTGTCTCTAATTGAAGTGACACGAGTATTGAAGAGTATTCTAACGATTCGATTAACATATCAACGGGACTTCTACTTTAATGAGAGAAACGGTCTTAACTGAACATCTCTATGGGCTTAGACAATATGTCTTTGGAGAGAGAGAGAGAGAGAGAGAGAGAGAGAGAGAGAGAGAGAGAGAGAGAGAGAGAGAGAGAGAGAGAGAGAGAGAGAGAGAGAGAGAGAGACAGAGACAGAGATTCATCACAGTTTACCCTCAATCTTTATGGTTTTCTATCTCATCTTGCTTTAAAAGAAAGCGTTGACATTACAAGCAGAGCTCCTATATTTTTTGAGCAGTTCATTTTTTGGTATGTAAAAATTCAAATATAGCATGAGAATCGTTATTAGGATAATCAAGAAAACGCATATTTACAGAAACACAATATAGATGTTTATGAACGAAAGATAATAGCCAATCTAATCTCTATTCCTCACTGACTCACTCACTCTTCCCTCGTCTTTCTCTCCCTGAAGGCCTACACTTAATGTTATCGCCAGTCTCACATGCCCAAACAGTAGAGGGGCTCCTTTACCCTTACGTGGATTGGTTTTGAGAGGCGGAGAGAGAGGAAGTGATGGATGGATGGTCGGCAAATGGTTGATGGATACTGGAAAAGATAATTACTCATAGTACTTATCTAACACTCTCCTCCTGCAAGGCCATTTTTCTACTGTTGAGTAATATTGTAGAGAGAGAGAGAGAGAGAGAGAGAGAGAGAGAGAGAGAGAGAGAGAGAGAGAGAGAGAGAGAGAGAGAGAGAGAGAGAGAGAGAGAGAGAGAGAGAGAGTCATGTAGGTATGTATAGACAGGTATACAGAAAAAAATAGAAGACAAAAAAGAAAAAAAAGACAGATAGACAAATATATATAATCACAACACATCCATAAACACGCCATGAACCCAGATATATTACGTTTTATCAGTATTTACGTGACATTAGCCTTCAGATGTTGCGTAATGTTGCTGACTGGCTGCTAGTGAAGCGTATGATGAAAGGTGCCATGAAGGACAGAGGTGGCTCCATCTCAACTCTCTTTCTGTTTAATAAGTAAAGTTGAATCCCTCGACGTATTGGTGGCCGGTTGCTCTCCGAAATGACTATGTGAGGGCCTTAACTTAGTGATGGATAGTATAACACTTGAGAGGTGCCGATGTGATAATGCTCTGCGTGATGGTGAAAGTTCGTTTAGTCACTCTTCCCGTGTGTAGTTACGGTAATGAGTTGACAAGGTTGCCGTTCTCACTTTCATTACATTTGGTGTTTTATATGTATGATATGAAATTATCAGGGGTGAAAAGGGTCTTATAAAATATTGCAAATGAGACTCAACATAACATAATGTATAATGCATATATGCTTTGTATTTGTCACTGTATCAGAGCACTTACTTATAAGATTAAGTTTCATATTCATAAAGAAAACAACAACAGCAACAACATTTCACTCTGTAATTTTACTACTTTTGACAGGCAACAGTGAAAGCTGTTAGGATTTGTTGAAGAATGCTCGTATTATTCTACTGATGGTTGAGAAACAGAATTTGCGCTGTCGTATTAGATATCCGTGGGAACCTGATTGGTTATCTCTGTGGCCTTTGAAATTAGTTCTCATTAGATTCGGAGATATTCAAGACTCTGGGAATTAGAAAAAAACACATAATGGTGAAGTTGAAGTAGGTTGAATAAACAATTACTTGTACTCAACGGAAAAAAAAAAAGTTAATTTCTTCTCATGTTCATATTTAGTTTAGCTGCTGTGTATTTCACAATTTCATAGAATTATGTACACCGCTGCACTTTCTTCATTGTTTTCCTCGAGATTGGCTTCGAAAACTTGACTATTGCATGATTTCCCCTCTTTCTGAATGTGTTAGTTATGTCAAAATTACGTAATGCAGCCACTGTGTACTTTATGATATATAAAAAAAAACTCGACAATTCCACCTCCTGTACGGTCTTTCTCGATACCAATCCGCCTATCTCCAGGCAAATCTGAAGACAACAGACAATTTTGATGTGTTGAGGGTCGCTGCTCAGTATTGGAACACCTCTCTGACATCAATGTCCATCCTTCTGAAGGCTGGTCGATTTCCTCTGCATGTATTGGAACCTTCAGGAAGACAAGGACGGTTTTTTTTTTTTTTTTTATTCTTTTTCTTTCACTTTTTTCTTAGTTTTTTTTTATGGTTCATTTTAGAGGTTTCAATAATGTGAAGAGACGAATTTTTCATACACTGATTACCTGATTATCTTATCTAAGACTTCTCAATAACGTGGTATTGGAGAGACAATTAGTGAGATTTTCTTTTTCCTGCACTTTTTTTCCTTTTTTTCCACTTGAGTCTTCCTAATTAGGCGTCTTTTTTCACGGTATTTTTTTCTGCACTCTGGTCTTTATCCATTTCCCATTAGAAAAATATTGTACCGTTCTCTTATTCATTGCCAAAATAAATAAACAGCTAAACAGCTTCACAGCGAGAGGCTTCGGGTGTGCAGTCATAAGCAGCTGTGCCAACGTGGCGGTAGTAGAGTGGGAGGCGAGGGGGAATGAGTGAGTGAGTTTGGAAATACGATCTGTTCGCAATTTGCATAGAATCAAATATCATAGTTGGGCCGATTGTCATGACAACCAAAGATAATATTGAGAGTGTTGCTTATCAGTGAATCGATTTTGTTTTGTAGTGAAGCAACTCACTGTCGTCAGCTGCGCTTAACTTATTGATATTATCATCATCTCCACTTGTTTATTTGTGTGACCGATATTGTAACAAAAGACGTTTCATATATTGAGTAAGGATGAGCAAGAGAGAGAGAGAGAGAGAGATTCAAGGATATATTGAAAGTGGAGAGCAGTAATAATAATGAAATAAAAAAAAAATTCCAGGAAATAATCTGACGCGCTGCAAATATATGGAGGCAAAACATGGACCCATTTTTCCATGTCTTCCTCCCCACACGTAACTCATGTTCATTAATATTCTCGCGGCTCTTTGCGCGTTGGCTTTGTGTAGGTATTTGTCGTTGCTTCCCTCTCATTGCTGTGTTATAAATTTCAGGCCATTTTTCCTCGTCCGGACTTTTTTGGGGGTGACAGACGCGTGCATGTTTTCCTGTCAATTGCTTTTGTACGTTTGCTTCCTGTTTAATCTACTTTTTTTTTCTTTTGGTTTTTCATTGACAAAATATGAACGAAATATAACCACTTTCTCACCAGGTAGTAGTATCAAAAACACCACCAACACCAAAAGCAGCAGGTGATAACGATGGCAGCCTGAGTACTTACTACTAATCAGTTCACACATCTTTCTTCACCGTTTCTGCGCTTCCCTCTTCTCCTCCTCCTCGTTATTCTGCTGTCACTGCTGTCACGGGAACGGATTACTGTTTTTTTCGTTTTTTTTTTGTGATATATACCCTAAGCACTACCAAGAATTCCATATAAGAACGATCCTTGCTCTATCTTTCTCTCCACCTCCACTTCCACCATCTCATCCACTTTACCTATACCTTCCCCTGCGTGACCTTCCGCTGTCATTTTTTCCCCTCCTTTTATTCCCTACACCTTTCCCTTTCCCTTTCCCTTTCCTTTCCCTTCCTCTTGCCTCTACTCAGTCGTGATTCAAGTCTATGATAGAATTCAACGAGGAGAAGAACAGTATTTTTTCTTCCCTTAGGACTGTTCTATATTATACCCGTTTGCTTCCCGTTCCTGCTTCCCTTCCCTTCCCTTCCTTCTGGTGAGCTGGAGGAACCGGAAGAGGGGGAAACTTTTTATGTATCTGGCCTTATATTTCCCTGGCGGCTGATAAAGGCTCTTGACTCATGGAGAAGGCCACTCACTTGTCTCTAGGGATTTGGGGTGTCCGGGCCGTGACGGTGTGGGGGGTGAGTTGGGAGGAAGGGCGTGTTGTGTGTGTGTGTGTGTGTGTGTGTGTGTGTGTGATGGGAGGGGAGAGAGAGAGAGAGAGAGAGAGAGAGAGAGAGAGAGAGAGAGAGAGAGAGAGAGAGAGAGATTCGTGCACTGTGGAGGAAAAAGAAAAGAAAAACGGCAAATAATGAATTCTGAATACAGAATAGTCGCAACAGAAGAGAAAAGGGGATGGCGAGGAGAAAT
>CM035191.1:12566473-12590429 GCA_020233015.1 Callinectes sapidus
CGGGCGTGGGTGTGGGTGGCTCGTATGTTGTGTTTCTTAGTAAGGGAGGACCACCACCACCACCACCACCACCACCTCCACCACCACCACCACCACCACCACCACCACCACCATCACTTGGTACAAACACCTGCAAAGTTTGAGTGTGGAATAATTCTCAACATTAGCAGTAGCGATGTTGTTTGTTTTGGATCTTCCTTCATAATTTCCAGGTATCTTTTTTTTTTTCCTAAGTTTTATTTCAGTTCTTTCCTTTGTATTGTTAAGTATTGGTCTCTCTTTATACTCAATGTAAGATGTGACCAAGTTCTTTTCTTGTTCTTGTTTTTTTTTGTTCTCGTTCGTCACCGTCTGCATCCTCGGTCTTCTTTTTTTTCTTCTTGTTCAGGTTCTTGTTATTTTCAGCTTATCTCTCGTTTCTATACTTAGTCTGTGTTCTGAAAGAGTATTTTTCATGTTTTTCTTGTATGTTTCTGCTTCGTCTGTTTCCTTTTAGTCTTACATTCTCCTTCACTCTGTCGCTCCACCTTTTTTCACGTCTGATGATAATTACCTCCCCTTTCCTCTCACTTACCTGTTGCACGTTCATTGTCACGCCAAGAATCTCACAAATATTCATTGTTTACGAACGAGGAAGCTCAGGTGGGGAGTCTAATCTAAGTTCTTTCCAACTTTTGTATTGCGCTTCGTTATCTTTCCCTCTTCTCTCTTTTGTTTCCAGTGTATTTTTTAGTCAGATCAGCCACTCAGATTATTCAGGTCTCTTTTGATTTATTGTAATGTTTCCTGTTGGTTAGTTAAGGGAGAATTTTTTTACTGAGCTTATTTTTTTTGCGGGTAAAGTTTAACAACATGAGTTTCCCCTGCGAAATTGTTATATTTTTCTCTCCATTTCTTGTTTTTTCCTTTTTCTCTCTTTACATGAGCTTTAAATTGTTATAGCTTGGTTTGCTTTCATCTGTTCTTTTCTCTATTTCTTTCCATTATCGTTTCCTTTTTCTCTTTTGATTATTTTAGAGATAAAAAAGCAGATTACTAATTTGTGTCTGGAATTTTCTCATATGACTTTGTAAAAACACGTGGTGATTAATTTTCTCATGGCCCTTTAACGTCCTCTTTTGTGTGTGGAAATGGAATAACTTTTTTTTCTTTTATCACACTGTTTTCTTTTTCATTTAATTTCATTTTCTATCTTGTTGCAGTGCATTTTCTCTCTGGTCAATGTAGTGGGTTTCTCTCTGGCAGCAATGCGGTTAAAATGTAAGGCAAACATTTATGTGAAAAAATTTGTGCTCGTGTTCACTCTGCTACACACATTTTGGATAATTTTCTTTAGCCTTTTATTAGTTTTATTTTCTGATTGTTGTGTCTTTTATCATATAGCTTCAGATTGCTTCACACTTTTATCCCCTTTCATCCATTTCTAAAAATATAAAGCAAAATCAGTTTCTAAATATATCTTTTTTTTTTTTTTAAAGATTACAGTAAGCTTCTTTTTTTCTGTTTAGTTTCAGGCTTTCTTTGCTTGGAGAGAAAGTGAATTGAAAGAGACATCTTACTGTACCCCTCGAAAAAACTTGGATTCAATGTGTGTATTAATTTTACTGTCTTTAATCTCTAGACTTATTTATAAACTCATGCTCGTCATTTTAAAATCAATTTACCGTTTTGAAAGCCCGAATATAAAATTTGCGTGAAATTTAATTGTGTTATGCAAAGGCCTTTCATTTCAGTATCCAACACTGTACATCACTCAAACTACCACACATAATCTTTAAAAACATCTACAAAACTCCTAAAAAGGTTTAAATGAATGAATTTCCCAGTGTATAGATACTACAATGTTTAGAAATAACTGATAAGCATAGAAGGATCAAATTCAATCATTAGTTTTCGTTCTCATTAGGGGTGGAAGTGAGTCTTGCATGCAATATTGGCTCTCATTAGTGTCAGAGACTGTGATGCTTAGTGTAGCGTCATTAGCGTACGAGGGAAGCCCACCAAACATCCTGCAGGCGAGGGAACAGTGGCGGTGACCTCAGAGCAAGGCAAAATCCCCTTTCCCATGAGCCACTTTTTTGTCCCTGGTCGCAAACTGTCGATATCGTGGTTTTGGGTCAGTTTATGCAATACTGCTTTATATGGCACCGCGTAGAAACTCTCTTTTGTTATATTTGTACCCAAGGTTAGTGGTTAAAGCTGGGTTTGGTCAGTGTCTTTTTTTTCTATAATGGAATGCTGTTTGTTTTGATAATTGCTGTTTTGGAAGAGGTGTTAATGTTGTTGCTGTTGCTATAACCAACTACTACTACTACTACTACTACTACTGCTACTGCTACTGCTACTGTTACTGCTACTACTACTACTACTACTACAACAACAATCGGTACTTTCACAATTTATCATATTGTGTAACAGGTAACTAACATTAATTTCACCATCCACAACCTTTTGTAAGGTGAAGCAATCAATTATTCTATTATTCACCACACACCTATATAAATCATTCCCTGGCGGACTTTGATGTAGAATAGCAATACAGAGTCCGGTTCACGCGCCTTCCCCGATAAGTAATGCCATTGTGTTTTTCAAGTGTCAGGTGAAAATAGCCACTTCGCTTGCTATTTATTACTGTGATATACACTGACTGATTTCCCTTCGTCATTGGGGAAAGGGTCTTGGAGAATCATTTCAACAGCACAGAGGAACGTGGCAATTCTCGAAGACTTAGTAGGAGACAACAGTTCTCTATCGCTCGACATTTGTACTTACCGGGTGTTGTTGCGAGATATTTACTGGTGATTTGATATGGAGCCTTCCAAATTCATTAACGAGGACTGTATTTCAACTCTATGAACTCATTCTTGATAAATTCCTCCTGGCCTACCCCTTTGATTTTTTAATGTAAAAGAGGGGAACTGGTCAAAACAACAAATCCACATAAAAATCTCACTTATTTGCTACTTCCCTGAGTTTGTAATAAGTAGTGTTTGTTCATATGTGTAAAGGTAATGGGTGGCTATGAATGCGTTTGTTTGATATAATTCATCCCTTTCTGCCCTTGTGAATAATGGTAGTGCTTGTTTATATCTGTAAAGATGGTAGTGGCAATAAACAGTGTTTAATCATATGGATGTGGATGACACGTGGGTATAGATGAGAATACTTTATATTTATTTCCTCCTCCTGTATCTTAGAAATGTGTAATAGTATTAATTTATATGGATATAAGGTAACGATAAATAATATTGGTAACTTCTTGTAACTTTCCCCTTTGCCTTATGTTGAAATGTTCTCAATATTCATACGAAGAGATGATGCTTTAATAAACATCTACTTTTACAACCTCATATTAGAGCTGAATGGACTCGTGCAATGGTTGTAGTATCAGGTAGTTATCAGTCACTTTATTACATTGCTAGTCAGTTTCTCGATTTACAAATTAGCAACTTTATACTTTTATGTTGAAAGAGACACCTTCAGAAAACGTGAGGCGGTGTCTGGCTCACAGGTAGCACGAACGATCACCTTTCTGTTTCCTTCCTAATTGAGCAGGAACACCATCAACTCCCCTAATGATGGAGGAGACGTGCCGGCTGTTGTATTATTCCCCTCATAGGAACGTTCTCTCGCCCTCCGCCCTCTCCTAAAATATGGTAGATTTCTTAGATTTTTACCTTTCTAGGCGTGGGTATTAACCGAGGAGAGAAATGTACCTTAACTAGTTCCAGAATCTTGTTACCTGGTTCTTTATATCATCCGAATCTCACTAAATATATATATAAACGTAACATGTATATTTAATTCTGTTACAGTACGAAAGATTATTCAGGTTTCCATCTTATAAATAAGGATATGTACAATTGCTGCTTAATTAGTACTGCTGTAATCTTTTGTAATCCAGCTATTCTTTCCACCTGCTCCCCAGCAAGTACATAAATGTAATCTCTATGTTGCACTCTCTATAATTACAATACAATATTTTCACTCGTTTATAATACTCGAGGGGCAAACACGATTTTATACCATTAATGTTAAAAAAAAAAAAAAATAGGAAAAAAAGATACAAAGGGGATCCTGACTCATCATTTCCGCGGCCTTTGAAAATAGCTCTCATGAGACAACAAAGCGTTTTAAGATCGCAACCCATAACACTGCACGCATCCCATCCATACCTGACCTCACCCTCACCTGACTGACCCCAGTTCTCGTTAACTGGTGATTGTGCGTCCCTTCCCCATCACTTCCCTTCACCCTAACCTCATCCCTCCATCACTCCAACCTAATCTCACCACCTCCTCCCCCGCCACACCTGACCTATCACTCCAGTTTGCTCTTCAATCAACCTAACAGAGCTCGCCACCATCCCCCTCTCTCCCTCTTTACCGATAACTCAACGCTCTGGGATTTGCATAGTGATCAATGGGCAAGGATGAAGTGTATGGAGATTAATTTCTGACCCGTTGATGCTTTATTGTTACTCATTTACCAAGTTGGTTTTGATTTTTCCCTTCGTCTCTTTTCAGTCTTTTAATTACGAGGTGTTGAGGAGGCGAGTTTGCATGTGTGTGCGTGTGTGTGTGTGTGTGTGTGTGTGTGTGTGTGTGTGTGTGTGTGTGTGTGTGTGTGTGTGTGTGTGTGTGTGTGTGTGTGTGTGTGTTTCTCGTGGTTCGCTCTCTCTCTCTCTCTCTCTCTCTCTCTCTTCCTTTCCTGTATAATGTCTGTCTCTCTCACTTGCTTCATCTTCAACTCATTCAGGTTATCCATGCATATGATCCTCCTTATCACTCCTTGCTTCCTCTCCCTCTCTCTCCCTTTTACCTCTTTTGTTTTTACATCCCTTCCTCCCTTTGTCCTTTTATTTTCCCTTGTCTCTCTCTGTATCTTTCTCGGTTTCATTCCTTTTAATTTTTCTTTCTGTTTTGTTTAATTTCTTTGTTCTATATACTCTTTATACTCCTTTCTCCCTTTGTTTATTTATTTCCCTTTGTCTCCCTCTCCTTTTCTCCACCATTTGTTCTTATTGTCTTCCCATTCATCCCTTTATTCTTTTCTCTCCATACATCACTTTCATCCATCTATCCTCCCATCCTTTTTCCTCCCCTCTCACTTTGCACCCTTCATCTCTCTCCCCCTTCGTCACGTCCTCTCTTTCTTCCCACTCACGTCTTTTTCCACTTCGATTCTCATATCTCTATTTCTGAAACCTACTTCTTTCTATCTAGCGGTTTCAAGAGGTCCTTTCCTTCCTATTTATCTCTCACGTGCGTGTGTCTGTTTCCCTATGTGTTTCCATTTGTGTGTCTCTGTGTATGTCTCTCTATCTTTCTGTCTGTCGTGTTTCTCTTCTTGTTCAATTTAAAGTCGAGGGTCTAACGAATGATTATTTGTTTCAGTAAGACAACAATTCTCTGGCTTATTATTCTGAAAACTCGATTATTTTGTGCACGTGTATGAATAGAAATGTAAATGTATCGATTTCTAATAACAATAATTCGAATATTTATACGAATACCTGGCAGCTGTGTGTTTGAATATATTCCGATACGAAGCTCGAATACAAATGCTTCTTTTTCCCTTTGGGCTTCTGTCTATTTGAATACGGAGGTTCACAGGCTGTCTGGGTCGATATTTACTCGTACACACATTCTTGGACTTGATATTTGCACTTATTGTTTTAATATTTTCTGCCTCATCATGCTTTTTATGTTTTTTCTATTTTTTTTTATTTTTACTTATTTCCTTTTCAGAATTTTGTTTTGATTTTTTATATATTTGTATTCAGCTGTTATCTCTTTTGCCTTTTTTCATTTGACGTTTTCAGTTTATCATTTTTTGTCCACACCCACTCTTTCCTTTCATTCTCTTCATATTTCGCTTCCATTTTCTTATCAGCTCAATTTGTCTATTCTTTTATTATTTCTTTTATCAATTTCGGGACATTTGTTTTTTGTTTTTGGTTTCACATATCCAATCATCCGTTCCTGTTTTGCTTGCTCATAAATTCATTTTTTTAAAGTTTTTCCTTTTGCATTTTAAATCCTTCCCTATTTTTTTTTTATCACTCACTACACCCCCTTTCTCCATTTTTTAAACCATCTTTTTAAAACACCCTGTATATTTTTTACCCCTTTTTCTGTCCATTTTTTTCTTTCCCCGGGGTAACCATGTTTCCTTCGTCTCCTTCCCATAACATTTTTTCTTTCCATTTTACCTCATCATTTTTTCTCACCTCGTTGGTCGCGTTCTCGTCCGTGAGTTTTAAAGGTAAACACATTTGTCTCTTTGTCCTCGGCGCACGTGGTCCCGGCATCTCCTTTATATCCCTAGAGTAAGTTTGGGGTGGTGGTGGTGGTGGTCAGGGGGAGGCTGGGTCCGGCCACACCACTAGGGAAATACATCTTTACACGTCTTGGGCAGCTCTTCTCGCAACAGACCATCATGGCACCGTCCTGGCTGTCTCTTTCCTTCATATGCATTGTGAGAAAGAAAGGTTTGTAGTTTCTTCCGTCCCGTTGCAAAGAGGTTCAGGGGCGTCTCATATTTTCATTCCTACGGGAAAATGAGTCACTTCCGTGTGTCCGTGTTTGGGGTTCCAAGTGGGCATACGCAGGTGTTCCAGGGTGTTATAAGTGGTGATGAGCAGCTCGCGTGACTGTGTGGAGTAGCCAGGGTCTCTTATTTTGAAACGCTTCGCTCTCTCTCTCTCTTTCTCTTAAGGACGTTTTTCATGGGAGGCACGGTGGAGTTGATGGGGTTTTCTTTGAGATTTTTTTTCCATTTTAGTTATGAAAAACGTTTCTTAGACTATTACCGTGGGAGTGGAAATGCACATTAAATTATAGTTATCTCGTGATGTTTGTTAAGGATAATAGTTGTAGCAGTAATAATAGTTTTTGTTGTCCTTGGCCAGCTTCCCCCTCTTACATAAAATGTTGTAGTAGTAGTAGTAGTAGTAGTAGTAGTAGTAGTAGTAGTAGTAGTAGTAGTAGTGGTGGTGGTGGTGGTGGTGGTGGAATGCAGAAAAAAAAACAACATTAAAGAATTCGGAGTATGTTTTGACATATCATCATCTTTGTGTGAGACCTGAAATCCTGGTATATATTAAAAGAAAAGGAAAAACATGCTATATATTCCCAGAGAGACCATCTATTTTTCATTCCTGGTCCAAGGGATGCAACTGTTGGGGATTTAGAATTTCTTTCATGGAATCATCTGCTGTGTTGGAGGAAAAATACCAAAAATAACGAAAAAATAACGAGAGAATTCATTTTCTCATCCTTTTTCCATCAAACCAGCGCTACAAAACTCTACTCTCTCTATTTTTCTTGCTAATCGGTACAAAATCGTATGAAGTAAACTCAATTTTCACACATAGTCGGGTTTTACTGGTTGGATGGCTTTCTTTCCGTCAAAAAAGAGAGTCGTAAGGAAACTTTCTCTTACCAGTCACATACTTCACGGGAAATGGCCAAGTTGAATATAAGACTTACTACCTCTCTTGAGACTCCTTTCAGAAACACATCTCGTCCTTCCAGATTAATTCGCCGCCATTATCAATTCAAAACGGCTCAGCGAACGTAGTGAATAAGGAAATAATTCGCGTTGGAAGGAATACGAAGAAAAATATATATAAGGTACTCAGGAACCATTGGGCCATGAGTCTAATTGAGGTATTGTAGTTTAGGACATTGCCAACCCCCCTCCCTCCCATCTCTCTCTCTCTCTACCAAACTCTTGAGAAAACATTTAAATATCATTCTCTTAAACTGTAATTGAGAGAGAGAGAGAGAGAGAGAGAGAGAGAGAGAGAGAGAGAGAGAGAGAGAGAGAGAGAGAGAGAGAGAGAGAGAGAGAGAGAGAGAGAGAGAGAGAGAGAGAGAGAGAGAGAGAGAGAGAGAGAGAGAGAGAGAGAGAGAGAGAGAGAGAGAGAGAGAATTACAAAAGCAATAACACTGTCCCTCTTTTTTCCTTCCCTTCGCAACAAAGAAACAGGAAAGATAATGTGTCTTAATTTGATTTGGCGCTGATTCACGAACACCAGCTCACCTCACCTCACCTCACCTCACCTTGCTTCACCTCGCCTCTTCTCACTTCTCTTCCTTTGCGTATGTGGCGCCTCAGTGGTCATTATGCGTTCATTTGTCTCCCTCACTCACCCTCCTGCTGCTCCGGACCCCCTTCCTGCCAAACGTCAATTTTTACTCCGTTTTTACCTCCGCTCGTGTGTGTTCGTCAGTCTGTTTTCGAAATGTTTTGTAATGTCATGTCCCGTTTGTTGTTTTGTTGGTGTGTTGATTGTGCTGTTACGGTCAGTGAAAGGGTTATTAAATGGTCTGTTTGTTTGTTTTGTTTTGTTTGTGTGTCTGTGTGTCTATCTGTGTGTATGTGTGTGTGTACGTTTATGTGTTTGGTTAAAAGCTACCCCCCTCCCCCCCCTCTCTCTCTCTCTCTCTGTGTGTTTGTGTATTCGTCTGCCTGCCTGTCTGTATGTCTGTCTGTCTGTGTGTCTGTCTGTCTGTGTATATCGTGCAGCACACCAACAGTTTAAGTCACAGCAGGACGCAAGTGGGGGGGACTAAGCACAGCACCGCCACAGCTTAATTCTCTCCAGACATCTTCATTTCCCTCATAATCCTGCGCGATATTCCAGCACGTATCCTTCCACGCTCCTCCCTCATCTTCAGGATCCCTCTACCTCTCTCTCTCTCCCTCTCTCTCTTGACTCCTTCCTCTCCTGTGACCTCTCTCTCTCTCTCTTTCCCGTGTTCCTCCATCACACATTTCAGCTTTATGCAAGAGAACGGGCCAATATCCTTCCCATGACCTCCTAAAGTCTGGTATGATAAAATTCTTCGTCACAGTATCGCTTTCTTGCTGGTTCCTTCCTTGTTTCCTTCTTCCTTTCATTTATTGTGATTTATGTATTTTGTGCTATTTGTGTTTTTTTTCTTCTTTTGTTTGTGTTGGATCTATTTGCTGCGTTTGTTTGTTTTGTGTCTCTTTATTTTGTGTTTCTGTTATTCTGTCTGTGTTTGTCTGTCTGTGTTTGTCTGTCTGTATTTGTCTGTCTGTCTGTCTGTCTGTATTTGTCTGTCTGTCTGTCTGTCTGTCTGTCTGTCTGTCTGTCTGTCTGTCTGTCTGTCTGTCTGTCTGTCTGTCTGTCTGTCTCTCTCTCTCTCTCTCTCTCTCTCTCTCTCTCTCTCTCTCTCTCTCTCTCTCTCTCTCTCTCTCTCTCTCTCTCTCTCTCTCTCTCTCTCTCTCTCTCTCTCTCTCTCTCTCAGAATATATCACAAAAATTCCAGAAATATTCAATCCACATTAATGTATTTATGTAGTAATGTTCACATGTATATATGTAATTGCATTTCGACGCATTTCAAAATTAATTTCCAAACTCGTTATTTTGAGTTCATGTTTATTTTATTTCATCGTTCGTTCTTGTGTGTGTGTGTGTGTGTGTGTGTGTGTGTGTGTGTGTGTGTGTGTGTGTGTGTGTGTGTGTGTGTGTATTTATTTATGTATATTATGCGTAAATTAGCTGAGTACGTAATGGTGATGACAGAGTTCCAGGTAGAAGGTAAAGGTTGCATTTTTGATGTACGTAATTAGGACCACACAGCCTGTATGTGTTATTAATTCAGGCAGAAAATATTACATTTATTCATTTATCTATTCATTTTTTCATATCTTTGTGTGTGTGTGCGAGAGAGAGAGAGAGAGAGAGAGAGAGAGAGAGAGAGAGAGAGAGAGAGAGAGAGAGAGAGAGAGAGAGAGAGAGAGAGAGAGAGAGAGAGAGAGAGAGAGAGAGAGAGAATATATCTAATTACCAATTCTCTCATTAGGTTAAGCTAGATCAGTTCATATGTAGAATTAGGTCAGATGAAGTTAGGTTAAGTTAGGTTTCTTTAGACTTACTGATCCTAGAACTGAGATGAACCTTGGCATTATAAGAGAGGAAGCCACAGAACCCTGAATTAAAATCCTCGAAAAGTATTATGAAATAAATATTGAGTTCTGAGGTTGAAAATACTAGAGTGAGTATTCATTCTCGGAGGAGGTTCTGTAGATGGAGGAGGAGGTTCTGTACCTGCTCCCTCCAAGGTGTTTTGGCAGCAGCAGCAATACCATTACAGGTGAGGAAGTGATAGTGATGTTTTCAGTTTTCCCATTTCCATGTTGATGATATCACCCTCTGCTTCCACACACACACACACACACACACACACACACACACACACACACACACACACACACACACACACACACACACACACACACACACACAGACACGAATGTAAGCATTGTGTGGGTGGTGTTGATGGTGGTGGTAATGGTAGGTATAGTCAGTCATGCTGCCATCAGACATTCCCGACTCAGCGTCACACCAAAACTTTGTTCCACGTCCCCACCGCTCCACTCTGCTCCCTCTCACTGCGGCTGCACTCCCCTCCCACTGCCAATCCTCCCTGGCACAGTGGCAACACTCGCTGCCGTGCAAAATGCCATGACTCGAACCACCATAACTTTAAAGCGTTCCGCCAGGCATTCCAATCAGGTTTGCAATTTTTTTCTTTTTTGTTTTATTAAGGTGAATTAACACCGCATGTGACTTGCCTGTGTTTCCCTGAAGTTACCCAGAATATCTGATGTAACCACAATTTACCTATCATATTCCAAAATCCGTTTTCCTGGCGTTCCTCTGGCTACTTTCACATTCCATTTCTGGTCGTTCGTGAAACACAAAATTTTACATTATTCTTTAGGTTTCTTCCACACGCCGTGCAGCGTCACAATTGATTAAATGAAGGCTGATGCTTGTGATGGAAAATAATAAAAAACACTATGTTTGTTAAAACAAGTCCACTGAATTTCACAGTAGTGTACCTGTTTTCAACAAACAAACTTTTAAATACAGTGGTAAAAATTCTCTAATGTTGACAAATGTAGCTCCGAGCAGTCCGGCATGCTTATATGCTGCTACTGTTGCTACTGCTACTGCTGCTGCTGCTGCTGCTGCTACCTACCAGCGCCAGTGTGGGGAGAGTGCTTCTGGTGGTGGTGGTGGTGATGGTTGTCAAAAAGGTCAGGAGAAATGTCACAGATCGTTTCACTGCTGGAAGGAAAACACATAACTGTTGGCGGTGTTCTGTATCTCTGTTGAATTAATAGTGGAGCTGCGCCAGTAAAACAAAAAGTCAAAGAAAAAAAGTTTATTACAGTTATAGAGACTCTGAGGGCCGCAGTGGTGGGCAGCGCATCGAAAGTGCCTCATTACCGGATAGTTCCTCCCGTCACTTTGACTCGAGTATTTACTGAGGAAAGTAATCCACCTGGCAACTCTGCAGTCTGCGCCGTTACGTCCACGAGTGAAGTAATGGAGTAATCGTGTTTTGCCTTTGTTGCAGGCTTGTATTCGTGAACCACACAGTTTTAACATGGGAAGCAGAAGTCCACGAAAAATAGTGAGAGGGAATTTTAAAAGGAATGAAGGTATTTAAATAAATTTATGGTTTCATATAACACGAATGTTAGGGAATGAATCGATAGACTACAGGTGTCCATTTCTTAGTGGACACCTGCAGGGAAGGTGCATTGGGGTTCTTAATAAGTCATGTGATAAAACAGACAGTATCACAGAGCTTAACACGTCTGCTAATAGTTGTTTAGATGTCGTTACAGACGTTATACGCGACTCACTGCATGTTATCTCGTGATTTTGCTCCATTTTCATATTTTCGAGAAAACATTTGAAGCCAAACCATTTATTCATAACAGACCGTTTTTTGTGCGTGTAGTTTGTCCTTATTGTGTTCAGAGAGTTGGCCTCGTAAAGAACCTTTTGAATTATTACTGCTGAGTGCTTTGCCGGTCTGCGGATGAGAGACTCTCGCAAAACGCAGGTACAGTGAAGTTAAGAAACGTGCACATGCAACACACACACACTCACACACACACACACACACACACACACACACACACACACACACACACACACACACACACACACACACACACACACACACACACACACACACACACACACACACACACACACACACACACACACACACACACACACACACACACACACACACACACACACACACACGTGTATACATATTTCATTTCTGACTTTCTGCCAAACACGTGAGGCGCTTCACAAGGAAAAAAGCGAAAGCATATATACGATTAAACACTTCATAAATCTGCAGAAAAAGAGAGATTACATAACTTTTTAAATACATAAGAAATGTACGCTAGTTTAATACGACTCTCTCTCTCTCTCTCTCTCTCTCTCTCTCTCTCTCTCTCTCTCTCTCTCTCTCTCTCTCTCTCTCTCTCTCTCTCTCTCTCTCTCCCTCTTTCTGAAATAGGAGGAGGAAAGCCAAAATCACTGTCAGAGTTATAAATGGAAGTATTTGGTAGTGAGTGAGGCGGAGGCTGCGTGGCTGGCGTGAGAAACAGACGCTTGGAGAGACCGGCAGGCGGTTTCTTGAGTCGTGAAATGGTACAGAGTCGCCCGTGTTACCCTTTGTCCTCCGTTCAAGCCTCCTTCAACTGGGTCTTTCGAGGAATACATAACTGAGACTCGTAAGCTAACTAGAACAGATACTGGTAAAAATCTTCCCCTCTACCACCTAACTTCCATTCATTCCTAACAAATGACAATAATGATAATAACCACAGTCCTCATCAATATTCCCAATTGTTCCAACGCTACACAGTTAACATCTTTACGAGGCAAATGGAAAAAATGTACCACGAGCCTCACAACACATCATAAAACCCCCTTTACTTTTCACTCCTTCCCTCCAATACATATACAATACCTCGGGAATGCTGGGAAAGAGAAACGGATAGAGAGACAAAAAATGTATAAAACAACGGTATCTTTTTTTCTGGGTAGATGCGTTTCACCTGGAAATTGCAGGAGTGTTGAATTGTGAGGGGAGGAGACGAATGGTGTGCCGCTCATGTCCAGGCGGTCTTGTATTGGCACATGGTTTGTCTCGCGATGGTGTTTTGGAGGGTTTTGTTTCCTCTTTTCTACTTCCCGTGGCTCCAACTGATGTTTTCTCAGTATTCGTCTTTTATTTCGTTTGTATATTTCTTGGTGTTTTTTTTATGTTCTTCAAGTTTGATCAGTGTTTTTTTTATTGTTTGTTCAGTTCTATTTTTCTTTTAATGTTCTTCCGTGGCTGTAATTGATGTTTTTTTTCATATATTTTGTTTATTCTCTTTCATGTATTTTTTGATGATATGTTTTTTTGTTCTTCAAGTTTGCTCAATGTTTTTTTCCTAGATTTTCTTGTTTTTCTAATGTTTTGAAATCTTCGTAATTATTATTTATATTTATATTTACGAGAATTTATGAGGTAAAGGAAACCACCTAATTGGGACCTCCTATTTGAAAGCCTATTTTGGAACCGCAACCCCGAGTGGAAGCCCTACCTACCCTCGAACCTTGGTCAGCATTCGAACCTATGCACATAAAACCCTGTCAGCCCCAAAGCGCGCGTCGTTCCATTGTACCAGGACTGTTATTTCAGGTACTTCTGCTTTGTGTTCGTAGGTTTTCCCAGATACTCTTAATGTCAGCTTTAAACCTGTCCATTCACATCACCTAAGGCTGGGACGCAGAGGTGAAGGAGAGCAAGACTAGAATTCTTCTCCGTAAAATGCAGAGAAACACTCCAAAGTTTAAGCGTGACGCAGCTCTGTCTCTTCGGTTAATCGCCACTGTCACTTGCTTGATGAGGCGGGTCAGGTGCTTGCCTGGTCCATTGCTCGCGGCCATAACTCGTCTCCTGCAGAGCCATAAAGTGCTTGGATTTCTCACGGAAGTAATTCAATCGTGTATATATATTCATGAGAAGTGAGGGGATCCTTAGTTCACTTGAGGCGTGATGGAAGAACCATTAACTGTGTCGTCTTATTTGTAAAGAGGTAATAAGTATGAACAGTGACTCCTTAATATTCCTTGCCGCGAGGGACGAGTCTTGGGTAATGGATGATCGTGCTAAACACTATCAAGAAATGGAGTTTATTCATAGCCAATATTGAAAGTTCCACTCGAGGAGACAGCAGGGAAATGGATGGATTTTACATTCCTCGCCACTTGTCATAAGGCTAAGAATTTCCTGTCTTAACTTGCCATCTCGTAACAATAGAGACTGTCTTTGTGCTCAGTGTGCGTGGAAAAAGGCGGCTAAAAGGATGGAGCGAAGGGACTAGAAATTCTGTATTTTCATTCCCACAATGAGACAAGACGTGTGTTTCTTACATATCGTAAAAGGCAGGTAAAGGGACTGAAAAGGTCAAGGATACTGGGAATCTCTTGAGCTCTTATTCTTGCACTGGGAAACTCCGTGTGTTTTGTCTTGGCTGTCCACTATATAAGGAATATCAGTGTGGTATATACGTACACAGACATTAATTTCCTTACTGTAATTCTCGCAGGTCTGCATATTCAGACATTTTGACAGTCTCTAGTGAAAGTTTCAAGAACATGGTTTGTGAGTCTAGTGATATTTTACCTCTAGCAGAAATTATATAGATGCTCATGAGTTTTCTTTTATAATAGTATAGTTTAACAAGAATTCTCGACTGTCGTGGACGAAACTATTATCATAACCCTAATAATTTTGTCAGTGGTGTTTGCAAATTGTGGTGGTGTGACCTCATAGACTCCGAAATACGTCAAATAGTGTTAAATGTTCCTTTTTGCCTTTATTTCTGGCAGTGAATCCCTCGGGCTGCGTCACACAAGCTCAGTGAAAATCTTCGTGTCCTGAATCCGAGAGGAAACGCTAATACTCCCTCAAGAATTTTCCAAACATTTTTCAGGAATAATGAGCACAAAGCAAGAGTTTCCCTGAGTCTGTAAGCAAGTCTCCGTAAAACCTGAGGGGGAATATTAGCAGGTGGAATACTTTTGTCCTTCTGGCGTCCCTTTCGTTCCTCAAAGGTTCTGAATTATACTCGGTAATGGAAGGGAAATAAAGCATCTCTGCATTAGCGTTATGGACAGCAATGTTTGATCGGACTGCGAAGTAAAGCATTATGTAGCAGAAAATAACAGTGGTGGAAATTGACGTGGACATCAGGTAGGCACTCACATCACTTACCTGCATTCATGGTCGTGTGGTGAACATTTCCCTTGTTTTGCCTTTGTTCTTAATCACTATTTGTTATGAAGATATTGCTATTTTGCGAGGAAAGTTTGCTATATATTCTTTATACTACTACTACTACTACTACTACTACTACTACTACTACTACTACTACTAGGAATGTTAATAGTCTAATTCTAAGGTGATATAGAGATTTAGTAAGGGTTCGTATGCTTTTCTTATAGTAGATACTTTGCTCACCTCAGTTTTTCTCCCTTACTCCCTCCTCACCTCTTCTTCGCCTCTCTTTCCCTCCATTTCACTCCTCCCTCACTTGCTCACCTCGTCACCACGTTTTGAGTGTAGAAGTTCAAGTCATGAAGATTTACAGCAATGTAAGAAAAAAATCCAAATATTTCTTCCGTTTCATCCCAGCTGTATAATTTTGCAGCATATTTAAAACATATTAGAGTGTATTCATTGTAATTACATCTGCTTCTTCTGGAACCACCACCACCACTACCACCACCACCATCACTGCCGCAACTTTTACTGGTGCTACAACTACTAATACGAGAGAGAGAGAGAGAGAGAGAGAGAGAGAGAGAGAGAGAGAGAGAGAGAGAGAGAGAGAGAGAGAGAGAGAGAGAGAGAGAGAGAGAGAGAGAGAGAGAGAGAGAGAGAGAGAGAGAGAGAGAGTTAGTTTTAAAAGTTGACATAAACCCCTTTACTGTACATATTACGTTCTTTGCGCCTGAGAAGCATGGATCACTAACACCATTATTATAATTCATATTTTCATTCCTATGTCTCTTTCCCCACGTCTTGGGAAGGGGAAACGAAATCCAATCTCATATATTTTTACCTCAGAGGATTTCAGTTTTCTACTTATCTCGCCCTCGTTTTCTTTTTTCCGGAGTAAGCTAGAGGGGGTAGAAAAGTGGGTTATGTTGAAACTCTTAAGGATCATAAGTAGCGACATTTTTATAAAGGTAAGTGGAGAAAGGCAGATTGGTAGGCAGATAGGTAGCTACATCGACAAGCTGGCAGAATGATTCATGTCCTTGGTTATAGGTGTGATGTTGACTGTTATTGGTATTGATGGTGGTGGTGATGGTGATGAGTGTGGGAGTGGTGTTGGTTGTGGTGGTGGTGGTGGTGGTGGTGATAATGTTTGTTTTGTTTGTTGTTGTTACTATTATTGATATTTAATTTAAAAAACTACTGTAAAAATCGTTACTTCTACTATTACCACCACCACCAGCACCACTACCACCACCACCACCGCCACCACCACCACCACCAGTAATAAAGCTAACAGCACCACAAACGCAATAATCCCGTAGCTTTCACACCGGTTCGAGCTCCCCTCCTCTGGCCTGACAACCCCAGCATACCAGGCAGGTGTTGCCAAGACAAACAGCACTCTTATTCCACGTCCCTGCAGTAACACAAAAGTTTACTCGACACATTTATTTTATGTTTTACCTTTAAGTTTCCAAGATCACCACCACTTAGCCTTAAGAATGATTAGGTCTTTGTTTACCTTGTTTTTTTTTATGTTTTCCTCTGGTTTATTTGATATTATTTTTGGCTTTTACCTGTGTGACAAAATTTGACACTTCCTCTTCTCTTGCAGAGCCTTACCTTCCTGCCACACCTGTTAATTTCCACTCTATTCTTCATCATATGTCTAGCACCAGTTATATTCTTGCAAGACCTGTTCTTCATCTCTTCTTTTTCCTGCAGCACCTGTCTCTCATCATCATTCTTTCCTCATTGCTCGTTTAACACTACAATTTTATCTCTTATCTCGTAATAACATTTCCTGTAGCACCTAATATAACTTGACTACCATTCTTCCTCATACCTGTCCAGCGCACTATTCTCTTCCTCTTACACTTGTCAATCAGTACTAATTTTGTCCTTTAATATCTGATTAGTAGCATCTCTTTTTCCAGCGTCCTTCTATACCTGCCTAGCACACCTCTGTCCCCTGTACCACTTATCTAACGCCACCATATCGTCTCAACCCTCACTAATGTTACCCTTGACTCGTATCAGCAGAGATTCTTTGGTATGCAATATTTCCTTAGATGAATTCTGAGTCTTTTTAGTCTTTACTTCCTGAAATTGGTCTTGTACTTTGGCCATTATCTCATCAATTGCTTCAAATTTACTGCTGATGAGATAATAGCTAAAGTACAAGACATATTTCGGGTCCTTCCTCCTACAGTCGTTCAGCACCACCTTACCATCAACAGCACGCCATAAATTCAGCACTACGTAAAACACTTGGTTTAGTTCGGTATAGGATATTTTGTTGATCTTCCATTTACTGCTAAAAATATATATATGAGAATGCTAACATTTACTCTCATAAAGGGAAAAGATCTTGAAGAATGATGATATTCGTCACTCTAACCCGTTACTTCAGCATGTTTGTTATAAGATACTTTTATTCAACCTTCCATTTGCCACTGAAAAAAAGTTTAGAATATTAACACTCTCGTTCACAAAAAAAATGTGCATGTGCAGAACTTTCATATCCGCGAGTCTGTGCTTCTCGCTGCGTGTTTGTTACGGGAGAGGATCATTTTTTATCTCGTCAGCCAGGGGAAGCATCAGGAATACTAACACTTTCTATCAGCAAAATCACAGAACATCAACTTTTCATACCAATTCATCTCTCATCGGTGTGTGTGTGTGTTCCGGCAAAGGCTCTTCATTTATTTAGTTTGCCTCTCGAAAAATGAAGGACATGAATGCTTGCGATCATGAATAAAGTAACACGAAAGATTGGGAAAATGTGTACCTCATGTATGATTCTGTCCATTCATCATTTCTCACTGCGGGCAAGCTTACCGGCTCAGTTTTCTTTTATCTTTTGTCTTACGGTCGAAAGGATGTGAGAAAAAGAAAAATCAAGAATACCAACATCTGATAAGTACGCAAAAATAAATAGAAAAATAAAATGAAATAAACCTGAAAAAAACAAAAAAATATCTTTCCCCATGCGCGGCACTCTTTGCCTTGTCACTGGAAAATGTTTTGATATTTCGTTTCCCAAATCCCCCAAACAATCAGACACTTTAAAACACTTTCGATCGTGAAAAAAAAAAGAAAAAGACCTGAAAAGAACTAAGCTGCATTTCAAACAACACATTTCTTGTCCCTAATAAAGAAAAAAACGAAAATAAAACACAACACTTAAAACAACAATACAATACTAAAAAAGGACTAAAACTACACTTAAAACAACACATTCCTTGTCCCTAATAAAGAAAAAACAACACAACACAACACTTCTCCCTTCACACAACACCTATGGAACGAGGAGTCACCAACGTAGGCTGTGCTGTGATGTGTGAACGTCACCATACATCACTGTCCCCAACTTCACGGCGGAGGAAAGAGGCTGGAGAGTGGAGAGGAGACGGCCCACTTGTCTTATTGTGGAAATTGATGCCGTGCCGAAGAGAAAGAGAAACAAAAGAGAGAGAGAGAAAAAAAAAGGAGTCGGGTTGGGGGTCATACATCCTTGAAACTAGAACTCTCGCCTGTCTAGAGCTCACTAAGTTTGGACAGGGCGAGGGACTGTGAGGATGTGAGGCTGGGGCGAAAGTAGGAAATAGTTTGCTGGATATGAAGAAAGTAGGAAGATGTAAATGTAGGATGTAAGAAAGATGGGAGGATGTAAGTGAAATGTATATATATAAAGAGGATGTAGAAGGAGGAAGAGAAAGAGAAAGAGAGAGGGGAAAAAATAGTGGATGGGTGTAGTTTTTACGTTGTGTGAAATGGAGCTGTGGAGTAAGAGGATGAAGGAGGGAGCAGCTTGGAGTGTTGGGAGTCAGAACTGAATGAATGTGTGAGGGAAAGGGTGGAGTGTGCTTGCATGTGAATGGTGAGTTGGCTTCAAGTGTGTGTGTGTGTGTGTGTGTGTGTGTGTGTGTGTGTGTGTGTGTGTGTGTGTGTGTGTGTGTGTGTGTGTGTGTGTGTGTGTGTTGCGAGTGTTTTGTATCACATTTTTACCTGAATTTCTTTTCTTTCGCAGTTTCTAAAAAGAAGCCAAAACTAAAAATAGAAAATAACACACATGGAAACAACCACTAATACGAAGATGATAAAAAAAAAACAAGTACGAATATTAATGCCTAACAGTCTTCCCACAAACCACATCACACAATCCAATCATAACATATTCACACAGAAACATCAATCAAAACCACCTAAGCTACACAATCACCAATCACAACTAACAGGCACCTATGTATAATTCAATCAAGCATCTATTCATCCCAAGACAGGACTAAAGGTCATGGCATTGAAGAGAGAGGAGAAGAGGAAGACAGTATCACTTTTCCCAGATGGCAACTAAATTCTGATCTGGTCAAGGAAAATTTGCCAAAGATGTGTGGCATGATTGTAGTGTGTGGCGTGAATAGGAAGGCTAGTGTGGGTGCGTGTGGGTGGGTGTGTATGTGTGTGTGTGTGTGTGTGTGTGTGTGTGTGTGTGTGTGTGTGTGTGTGTGTGTGCAGGAGATAGCCACCGTGAGAAGCTCGTGCATGACAGGAATGATAATGAGGAAAATGCTCCATTTGTGAGTTTTTATACATTCCTGTGCATTTTTCTCTTTGTGGTACATAGACTCTGATACTTTTTATGATGAAAAGTGGTGTATATATTAGTTGGAGAGAAATGATAGACGGAATAGAAAAAAAAGAAGGAAAAGAAGGTGAAAAAGAAAGCAGATTAGGAAGAAAAGCCCTCAAAACTTATATTATTTGAAGAAAATAGTGTATTTGTTACTCAGCAGTGTGAACAGTAGAGACAGGATAGATGAAGAAAAAATAAAAGAAAGAAAAATGTAAAAAAAAAGAAATGTCACCATAAGTGTGACGAATACTCAACACATTTTCATTTCTTTCCCCATTTGTTTCTTACTTCTGCCCACTGCTCGGGATGAAGAAAGTAGAAGTAACGGCAGGTTGTCAAAAATCTCACACTTGTATCTCTTTCTTTCAGAAGTGAGTGTCCGCCCAAAGAAGAGAGCTGATACGAGAGAGAGAGAGGGAGGGAGAGAGACTTACTTGACACCCAGTGAGCACATTGAAGAAAGAAAGTATTGGCTCTAGTATGCAACGAGAGACTGAGACACGGGCAGCTCGACATTCTGAGGCACTGGGCGGCACTGGGCGATACCTGTACCCTCCTAAAGTATTTACGTGGGGAACCGACCAGAGAGGAAACGTGTACCTGAGAGAACCTGGCCAGGTGGGGTCCTACGGGGTGGGAAGAACAATTTTCACCACCTGTTCTGAAAAATTACTAAGCCTCAAAGCCGGCGTGCTTTGGTGAGTATCAGTTATGATTTGTTTTTCTTTCTGTTGGTTTACCTCAATGTTTTGTTGCGATTGTTACCAGTAGGCAATGTTTATAAATCATCACAGTTGCCTTGGCTTGGTGAGTAATGGTTGCAGTCTCTTTTTTTCGATGACTGTGTTGATATAATTGTGTTGTTACGGTCATTTCTACCAGTCAGTGACGAAAGGACAATATACCAAGAACGAGAGCAACACAACTATTGATGGTATTCATGATGTTCTTCTTGATTTTGGTTCTTCTTAACTTTTTGACCTCCTCCTCCTCCTCCTCCTGCTCCCACTACCAGAAGAGCAAGTGTGACAGTACAACACCCAACCTTTTAGGACTTTTACTGTACAAAAACTGTCCCTCGTTGAAAAATTAAACGCCTAGGCAAATAACCTCTCGCCTTTTTACCGGAGCAGAACTCGGTCACTTAATAATTCCGGCGGGAGTCTTGCAAACATGAGATAAAGATGAAGCGAAATTATTGAAGCTTTGGATCTGCGCTATACCGTCAAAGGCTTTACGTGAAATACCGATGATCAGAGTTTACGTTCATGTGGAAGCAACTTTGAACGGAAAGGCCTCAAGGAAGAGAAGGAGGAGGAGAACTTCAATGGTGTTCGATGATGTAGGTTATGATTCAACGATAGAGAGATAGATAGATAGATAGATAGATAGAGAGAGAGAGAGAGAGAGAGAGAGAGAGAGAGAGAGAGAGAGAGAGAGAGAGAGAGAGAGAGAGAGAGAGAGAGAGAGAGAGAGAGATAGAGAAAAGACACTCACACAGACACACAGAGACATGTCTACCCACATATCTACATACATATGAAAAAATCAGAGAAAAACACAAAGACACAGGGACAAATACACACTCAAACAAATAAAGAAAGAAAGATGAAGAGAAAAAAACCCCACGGAACACAGTTATAAGAATGAAAAATAAAAAAAAAATAAAAAAGAAAAGTAAAATACAACAAATAAGTCATAATTCAACAGAACAAGTCACGGAACTCAGATCAAAGGGCGCGAATAAGACTTTACCACAGATTCGCTGGTAATGAGTGTTTACAAATGCGTTTCCCATCTAGCCATTAGTCTCCGCGCTCCCCCGGGACGCTGGTGACAGATGACAAAGGTGCTGCAGTCACGCTCGGGGAATGCTCGATTGGGGCATATTATTAGCGAAAATTGTTAACGTGTTGTCGCGTAAAAGAGCAAGGTGTGTGTGTGTGTGTGTGTGTGTGTGTGTGTGTGTGTGTGTGTGTGTGTGTGTGTATGTGTGTGTGTGTGGTGATGACGCTTGTGATGTTTATTAGAGCTATTGTAGGTGGTGGTGGTGGTTATGATGAGGTTCTTGTTGGTGTTGGCGTTAGTGTTGGTGTGTGTGATGGTGTTGTATGTGTGAAATGAGTAGATTGGTGACTTGTGTGTCTGTAATGTTGGTGTTTTTGTTCCTCATTAAAAAACCGAGCAATATCAACAACAATTGCATTACCAGAAACACTGTTGCAGTCACCTACCTTTAAGATTCTATACACAAAGGAACACAACTGCAATAAATCAGCGCTAATCCAATGCTCACCAAGACACGTTCGTCCATATTGCCAGTGTACATCCAATTATGGTTCTTATTATTAGATCCAGTAGGAATTAAACGATAGGCTTTGTTAGCGAGCAGGGAAAGGCTGGCAAAATGGCTTACACAGACGAGCGTGAGACAAAACCCTCTTTCTGTATGGTTGACTTTCAAAAACCGCCGAAGCTTTGACACTCGCAAACCTTGTTACTTGCTAGTGTTGCCGCTGCCAGCCCCAGGTGTGTTGATGGCGGTGTGAATGGGGCTAAAGGAGATAGGTCACCTCCAGGGAGAGAAAAAAATAACTATGTTTCTAGGGAAGCGAGATATAGTTAACCCTTTTGCAGCTTTTGTTCTTCTGTGTCAACGTTTGTAACAGTGTGAAATGTTGTTTGCATGGGTTGATTGGGTTGATGGATAGAAGGAAGGGAGCAGGGAAAGACAATAAGGGATATCTTTATTTTTTTATCTACCTGTAAGTAAGTATTTAAAAGACTGTGCTAAAATATGAAGGTAACATTAATAACTTTGTGAAATATTGCTTGCATGAGTTGGCAAAGAGAGAGAGAGAGAGAGAGAGAGAGAGAGAGAGAGAGAGAGAGAGAGAGAGAGAGAGAGAGAGAGAGAGAGAGAGAGAGAGAGAGAGAGAATGATTTTATCTTTTATTCTAGGCAAGGGAAAAATGTGTTAAAAAGAAAAAAAAAAAACAGCACGTGTCTAAAATTCGTAGGTGATTATAACGAAGACCGTCCAGCAACGAAAGAGTTAAGAATATTCAATTAACAAGTTGCTTTAACGAAACGCAGAAAAGATTTACCTACAGAAAGTCTTAACAAATTCAAATACCTCGGTGCGAAAAGCGATTATATTTCATTTTTTTTACCTCCAGTGTGCGAGGCAGTGTGCGGAGAAAATTAAATAAGTGACTGCACAGAAACAACAGGCCTTTATGGAACTCGCTCTCTCTCCTGACCTGGCTGTGTGACGAAGCTCTTCCTGCTACTCCTTTCTCGATGCATATTTTGTTTTCTCAACCTTCCGGGCGTGACATTAACACTTTCACCACTGGGACACATTTTTACCACGATTTTTTGGGTATGATTTTATTGACATTAGGCTTATGGAGATCAGAAAATTAAAGGGCCGAGTCTGTACTATTTTAATCCCCACATGAGTTTCTGAAGCTGCATAAACTCGCCAAATAATAAACGGAATAAATATGAAAATGCGGCACAGTACAAAAGGGATTAAAGAGGATGAAGCGAAAACTGAGCTTCAATCCAAGGTTGAAATTCAATCAATTGAAGATGAAGCTTTGTAGAACAGTTCTATAAATACACTCCCCTTCTTTTTTGCTCCTGAAACATACATGGCTTTTCTGAATACCAAACCATGAACAAAACTGATGTTAGCAAAGGTAAATACACGCACACACACACACACACGCACACACACACACACACACACACACACACACACACAGGGGAGAGGGGGGGTGGTAAAAATCTCAGACAGGAAGGTAGAAGTTTAAAAAAATGTCGAAAAAGTTGAAGATAAAGACTTTGCTGTAGAGTTTTATAGAAGAAACTCCCTCCACCCCACCCATAGAACCCACCCAAACTTTACACACACACGCACACACACACACACATACACACACACACACACACACACACACACACACACACACACACACACACACACCCTACACCTTACGGAAGAGAAGAGAAAGGAAGGGTTCAGAAAAGGAAGGAAGAAAAGGAGGAAAGACTCAAGACGATAGCAAGGCCGTGGGTAAGTGAGCAGGCCATCCATCACCTCACACACGCACACGGCGCGCAGTGGTCTCCGATAGATTTGAAAAAAAACGCGGCCATTTATCTTGAAATT
>CM035191.1:12602885-12621113 GCA_020233015.1 Callinectes sapidus
TCTCTCGTGCTCTCGTCTCTCTCTCTCTCTCTCTCTCTCTCTCTCTCTCTCTCTCTCTCTCTCTCTCTCTCTCTCTCTCTCTCTCTCTCTCTCTCTCTCTGATAGGTACATAAACATACACACATACTTACACATATACACTGACAACACTTAATTTCCTGAAACTAGAGGAGAGGGAAGGCCGGTGGAAATTTACCTATGCCATAATCATGCAAATGTTTTTCTTACCGCTTATTGGTGGAAGGGAAAAAATGTTAATGCTGGTTCTGACATTCATTAGTGTTCAGTCTTTAAATATTCAATTTCGCCATGCTCTCTCTCTCTCTCTCTCTCTCTCTCTCTCTCTTCATCACCTCTCCTTGTTTTCTCTCTACCTGTGTTTTTTTATTGGTCATATAAACACCTAAAAAGCTGTAAGTATTTTGTTATCTCGCGTTATCTTATTTATAAATCTTTCTTAATAATTTGTCGTCGTTGCTTTCCTCTTAGTTCTCTTCCTCCTCTTCCAACACCCCCTTCTCCTTCTCCTTTAATTATCATCATCGTCACTATCCTTTGTCCTTTTCTGTACTACATTCGTTCATCATCAGGAGTACAGTCACTACAAAACAACTGACGCTTTGGAAACCACTGTGTATAATGCAATTTGGCGCTAACAGGGTAAAAAAATACCGCGTTGGTGGTTTTCGTTCCCTGAGGTTATCGAGACTCATGACGTCAACACAAGCTAACTTTTTTGCACCCGAAAATTATAACTTTTTGCACCCGAAAATTATAACTTTTCTATGGACAGTTCTATACTTGTAGCTGGACCTAGGCTATGGACATGAAAGACAATAAAAGAATGATAAAATTACATTATAACTATGAAATTTCCTTTTTTATTTCATAACGACTGAATTTTCTCTAAGTAGTGATTACAAGAACAAAGAAGAGCAACAACAAGAACAGAGAACAGCAACAACAAGAACAAAAATAAAAGCAAGAGTAAGAGCAAGAGCAGGAACAAGAGCGATAAGAACGAGAACACGGCAAATAACCCTCTCAAGTAAGCAAGAGTGACGGACGGGCTACACTTTTCATTACACCCGGTACAAGAATCCTCAAGCGTTGGCAAGCTGCGGAACACCTGATAACTCAGAGGCTCCGGGCGGCCACTTAACAGGGACACTTCACTCCTCTGTCGGGTGCCACTCAGGGAGAATAATAGCCTTTAACTTTACTCCTCTCAGTCTGCATAATGGGGACGGGATCCACCAGCCTAGCCTCCCTCCCTGCCCGCCCGCCCGCCCGCCTCTGCTGTACACCCATTGGACCTGATTAATGACCAACTAGCACCGCCTATCCCTCCACTTCCCTGATTGGCCTGTGATGGATTCCACACAGACAGTATACTTGATTCAATTTGGTAAATCTTATCGTCTCCAGGAGCTCGCACTTCTAACATGTCTAGATTTCCATTGATTGTTGTAGATAATATACCAGTTAATAATTGGTGTGATATATTCTCTCTCTCTCTCTCTCTCTCTCTCTCTCTCTCTCTCTCTCTCTCTCTCTCTCTCTCTCTCTCTCTCTCTCTCTCTCTCTCTCTCTCTCTCTCTCTCTCTCTCTCTCTCTCAATGTCCTACCTTTATCATGCTTAACCTCCTTCGCTCCTGTTTTAACCAGGCATTACAGCAAGCTTCGCTTTCGTTTGCCATGAAAAAAATGTATGCCAGTATTCTTATGAGAGAGAGAGAGAGAGAGAGAGAGAGAGAGAGAGAGAGAGAGAGAGAGAGAGAGAGAGAGAGAGAGAGAGAGAGAGAGAATGTAAGCATACAAACACAACGAACAAAGTGCGTCGGAAGGTTATAAATATTTCTCTAATTAATGACCATCCAGAAAGAATGGAAGCACTTTTCCCATGACACCTACAGTGTGATCTTTTCCCAACACGTGCTCTACTTACTTTCTGCTGTTGTGTCTCGCATTCAACATTCATCTTTGTCTCACTAAGACCATGGAACAAAGGTGTTTTTCTGCGTGGATCTAAAGACAAACAAAGATAATACAACAGAGGGTAAAATAAAATATCAAAGTCCGCGTTTGAATGGAAAATTTTGCAGACTTAACCTCCGCTCACGCAGTTTTTCATTTTCATTATTCGAGTTCATGCAAAAAGAAAATATTCAAAAAATGTAATATCATGGAAGAGAGAAAAAATTTGGACAAAAAAAGTGAACTGACCACTTAGAATGAATTTCTCTTTCAAACAACTTGAAAATCTCGGAGGTGAATGGTATTGCAGTACTGATAGCTAATGAAACCAATTAGAAAAAGAAACAGCTAAGACGTTTGTCCTCTATTTTCATATACGACGAAAAAGTAAAACAAAAAAATACGAAAAGTTATTGACATAAAGATATGTAGTTTAGCTTGTGAACAGCACACCACTAAAATCATTAGGCATGGAAATACTTGAAAATGTATAGTTTCGTGTACATCCGTCATTAGTGCAGACACTTTCAATATACATGAGGTGTTGTCTATTCCGATTTCGTTTATATATATTCAAGCGTTACACAATGTGCACAACACGTGACTAGTATAAGCCTCCTTGATTAAAAGTTACGGAACAAGATTAATTTCCGCAACAGATACATCCCTCCATCTCACCACAACACCTTAGTACTAACAACATAATTATACGCTCCAGTGATCCAAACAAAGCATTAACATTCAATATTGCTCTCTTCAAGTTATAATCACCAACGTTAGATCCAATATATGGCAACCTGATATCAGTAGTGATAAGAGTGATAAGCATATGAGGCGGAACTCGCTGTCAGTCTGTCAGTCGGACACTAAACGGTGAAGGGAGAGGACGTAATGTGTCGTTAATTACAAGACAGAACAGGTTTTTTTTTTTTTTTTTCATGGTGTCGCCTGCATTATATGGAACGCTAAGTCATTTCATACCTGAGTACGGACGCAACATGTTTGGCAAGGTGACCAGGTAACCATCGATTGACTAGACGCGGCGGAAGAGTCCAAGCGCGGGAGTGTATAGGGACATAAGTGGTTATCGAGACAGGCGCACACGCACAGGAAGGACACGTTTTTTCTCTCTCTCAGTACACCTTATCTGGGAATTGCCTGCCTGTTATCGCTGGGAGAGGAAAATTCAAAGCGTGTCAGGGCATCACGAGAGACAAGGAGAGGAAGAGGTCTTAAGAACAAGGACGAAAAAATGTAATATACTACGACATTTGCAGTGACAAAGAGTTGGAGTGTGAAGAAAATGCAGACTATGAAGATTCTCCAAAAGTGGTGGACGTTGAAAATAAAGCACATGATGGTAAATAAAGTTTTAAAAAGTAAAGATGGCTAAAAAAAATAGGATACTGGAGTGTTCACAGTTTCAAAGTAAAGAAGTGTAAACAAATTGTAGACAACACGAAGGGAATAAACAGATGGACACTGAAAACAGAACAATATAATGAGAGTATAATATTGCTGAGCATAGTTATGAAAACAATGCAGTACTTATCAGGAAGAGGAAAAACTAATCACAGTAGTGCAGAGTTGTGGAATACGCTGGTGATAATCCATTATCATTAGCGAGGAGAAATAATCAAGCGTTAAATATACAATTAATCCAAGTGCAGTGCAACAAAATATAAAAAGAAAACACGTGTTACCAAGAATTTTCCAGCCCCCCCCCCCCCCACCACCACCACCACCACCACCACCACCACCGCCAGCACCACCACCACCACCACCACTATTATCACACAGTGCCTGAAAGCAACAGAGAAAGTGTCAACAGAACGAGGCTCAACTCAGGAAAAAAAGAAAAAGAAATAGAAAAAAATAAGAATCCAAAATAGCAAGGAAATATTCACTTGATTGATTAAGAATGGTACGACGCAAGAAGAACATAATGGTGATGGTAGGGATCGTGGTGATGACGGTCCTATGGATGACGGTGGTGTGGTATCGCCTGCCATTAAATCTGGTAAGAGTTTAAAGAGATATGTAATGAGAAAAAAAGGAGGAGGAGGAGGAGGAGGAAGGAAAAAAAAATGTAAAAAAGGAGAAGGAGGAAGAGGGATACCAACAAAATATCAACGAAGATAAAGGGAACGAAAACTACATAAAAGTGTTAATAAGAACAGCTTAAAAGAAAAACAAATTAATGAGAGCAAACACAAAAAAAGAAAGGAAAAAATATTAAAGGAAAAGTTTAAAAGTTAATTATAGAAAGGGATTAAGATGTAAAGAAGATTTATCAAAAAAGAAGGAAGAGAGAGAGAGAGAGAGAGAGAGAGAGAGAGAGAGAGAGAGAGAGAGAGAGAGAGAGAGAGAGAGAGAGAGAGAGAGAGAGAGAGATGAAAGGCTGGACGTGGGTGAATATAGAAATAGAAGAAAAGGGAAGGGAAATGAATTTAAAGGAAGAAGAAAGGAGAAAGAGAAGAGAGAATAAAGACCAAACGAGGAGAAGGGAGAAGCAATGAATAGAGGAAGGAAAAGGGAAATAGGGAAGGAAATGGGGAAGATAAGAACAAAATAACGCACAGGAAGAGTATAAATGGGAGAAAAAGGAAGAAAACAAAGCAGGACAAAGAAAAATGAAAGAAAAGGAGAGAAAAAATATAAATAATAAAAAGAAGAAAGGGAAAAATAAAAGAATGGACATCTAATTCCTTCCTTCACTAAACATCACATATAAGTCCTTCTTCCTTGGCAAATATTTACTCAGTTCACAATAGTGGTTACATTCACCTCTCTGTCCCCTCACGCGCTGCTTTCTACTGCTCATGAGGTCTTGATTAAATGCATGCGCGTAATTCCTTTGTAAAGATTGAAACTGATAATAGTAATGGTGGTAACAGGGAATGATAGCGATGGTGATAAGGGGAAAGACAAGCAGGAGAAGAAAGGGAGAGGGCAGAAGAATGACAATAATGGCGAGAGAAGAGTAGAAAATAACTAAGGAAAAGGAGAAAGACAAGAAGAAAAAGAGGGAGAAGGAGGAAGATGAGGAAAGAAAGTTAGAAGATAATTGGGAAAAAGTTAGAAAAGGACAATAACAAAAACAAGAAAACAAGAAGTGAATAACAAAAAAATATGAAAATGATAATGAAAAGAAAGAGAAAGAGAAAGAAAAAGAATAGGAGGAGGAGGAGGAGGAGGAGGAGGAGGAAAAAGTTAAAACCAGGAGAAAAAGAGAAATAAAAAAGAACAATAAACAGATGCCAAATAATACAATTTATTCTCTCTCTCTCTCTCTCTCTCTCTCTCTCTCTCTCTCTCTCTCTCTCTCTCTCTCTCTCTCTCTCTCTCTCTCTCTCTCTCTCTCTCTCTCTCTGCCCTCAAGTGACGTTACCTAAAAATACGTGCACTGTAAGTATTCATTCTCTATCTCCTCGCCCACTATTTCTACGCTACCTTGGTTTTCCTCCTTCTCGGGCCAAGAATCACGATCACGCGCAACGAACAGACTCAATTGTGGTTCGCCAAAGGAGTTTTCCCCGCTCCTATGATGCTATTATTACCAACTTGTTTGTCTCTGCTGCATCCTTCGGTCAGGGAAATTGTTTTGCTCGTCACTTTCATTTGATTAATTTCTTGACAACGGTAGCACGTAATAGTAGTAGTGGTAGTAGTAGTAGTAGTAGTAGTAGTAGTAGTAGTAGTAGTAGTAGTAGTAGTAGTAGTAGTAGTAGTAGTAGTAGTAGTTCCTTTCCCAAAAGAAAAGACTAACTTTTTTTCAGGCAATATTCGGATTATTATAACTTTTCAACCAAACTTTCGAACTAACACATTTTTTTTGTCCTTCCCAGTCACGATTCCGTACCTCTACTTCTCGCACATTTCTTCCACTAAATTAATTTCCTACTTTCCTTGCACCTTTTTTCCCTTGTGCCATTTTTGTTTTCGTTCTTTATGTTCATTTTCCAAGTTTCCTTAAATATATTTCATGCCTTTTTTTTACTCCAATACGGCGCCAAATGGCCTATACTGAGTGGTCCCTTAAAAATAAATCAATAGCTTGTATTCCACTGTTGTCCGTTTTCCGTTTATTGAGTAGCAGGATCAGTCACTCCTGTGTATGCCTGATGGCTTCCACCCGCGGATGTCACCAGAGCTTTGGCAAAAAGAGCAAGGCATCACCCGCCCCGCTCGTCCATTACACGTGTCGTTAAATACCAATCTCTCCTCACTCCCTCCTCCAATGGTTTATTTCCTTGCAAATTCACTGTGATTGCATCGTACTTCAATAGAGGGGAATATAAACAAACATCTTTCCACCATTCTTAAAACACTGGCTTTGTATCGGGGAGATTACACCATAACTTTTGAACACTCAGCTTTACTACTTGCTGTTCAAAGGGTCGTCGCCATTATGAAGGGTTAGTAAAATGTTATCCTTTATGAGAAAAATTACTAGAATTGTATCCTGAGACTAGCGAGAAGTACCTGTCTGGCTGATGTGGGAGGGGTGAGAGCCACGCCACGTTCAGTCAGCTCAGTGCCTAGGCCGTAAGTCCCTAGGGGCTGCCCTGGTGATTAATGTCTCCGTTTAGCCACCAGTGGGTGCGATAGTGGCGGGCAGCCAACACGTCCCGCTCTCTCTGCCTCGCCCTTGCATCGCGGAGTGAAAGTCAAATTACTCTTTGGTTTATCTTGTGAAGTGCGAGGAAAAGACTCCCTAAGGGCCTCTCAGCAGGCGTAATGCGAGCAATTTATTCAATTACACGAGTGAGAGGAAATGTAAGCACTTTTGGAAAACTGCACATTCAGTTGTCGGAATATAAATCGCCTGGAATCAAGGCTTTCCTGGGCTCTGGGGGATGACATAACTTAGCATCTCTGTCACAGTTCCTTGCCAATTCATTTGTGCAGCGGCGGCCGCAACACACAGCTTACACTAACACAAAATCAACTTCACTTATTGTTCCTCTTGGAAACGAAAAAAAATAAATAAATACAAAGCCTTAAAACTTGGAGGAATATACTTTAAACTTATTATTCAAATTGAGGGAAAACAAAGAAAAAAGATAAATTCCGGAGAGCTACAATATTCCACAGAGCAACGCTGCCAGTAAATATATCACGTCCAGTGCTCTCGCGTCACGCACTCCTCACGCGTCACAAGATACAATGTGCTCTGTGGAAACACAATAAGCACATCCTGAATACTGGCCAGCGAGATCCGCATGTCATGTAGAAGACCACCAGTGTGTAATAATGGAGGTGTGATGTGTGTGTGTGTGTGTGTGTGTGTGTGTGTGTGTGTGTGTGTGTGTGTGTGTGTGTGTGTGTGTGTGTGTGTTCCTGTCACCGAAACTAAATTACCTAGTAACTGTAGGAGATACAAATTAAACATGTAGATCAATTTTGTGATAAGAAACACTATAACGGAATTAAATATATCATAAATCAGCTAGGAAATCAACAAAATAAATTCGTTGATCAGTGTTCTGCTCTGCGAAAGGCTATCAATATAGAACACACCACTATCGTCATCATCAGCCACAACGTGTATCACCAACCGACAAACATCTAATTCACAATACGACACACATTAGGTCTTCCACTGAATCAAACCATCTTACTTAGAAGCGAATGTAAATCTGTTCGTCTAAATATGTATATCAGCCGCCCTTGCTGATGAAGTAAGTAATGAGGTGTGCGTGCAGTGATCAGGCGGTGGATTAGCTCATTTTCTAAGCAATTGGAGGCGCCATTCAAACGATCTGTGGCAGCGGTGAAGGTAACGCGAGAATTCAGTATCGAGTGCAGGCTATTCTGATTACCAAGAATAGGAAAATGAAAACAAGAAAACGCTTTTGATTCTAATAGGAATACTAAGAATTCACAACACTATCTATGAATATGTTAATGAATGCTCTCTGTCAATCAACTTCCATGCCGTGACAATAGATGCGTTACGATCCAATCTTCGGACACCTCACAGCCAAAGGTAGTCTGTGTGTTGATTTATTGTCTTATACTGCCCACCACCACATTCCACATTACTCTTTCATATCTCGCTTGTCACTCAGTTCAGGACAAAACCCACAGTATTTATAGGCGTCAAGTAGTGGTGATGAATGGCGTATCACAAGCGCCTCTTCTCTCCATTGTGGAAGGTTACAGTTACTTGGTTCATCAATATTGTGATAGGAATTCATACTACTCTTGTTCTTGCATTCTCTCTCTCTCTCTCTCTCTCTCTCTCTCTCTCTCTCTCTCTCTCTCTCTCTCTCTCTCTCTCTCTCTCTCTCTCTCTTTCTCTCTCTCTCTCAGGCCATCCATTCAAACTAAAGTCAACAGGCAGACTTTTGGGCATCTCTAACAATAAAACAATACGTATTCGCGAAACAAATCTTTCTGCTGCCGGGATTCCATTGGTCGTCCATCAAGCATTTCGTGAGTGGAAGAAGAAACGGCCTGACTTAGCACGGCGAGGTGTGGGTCGCGGCGCGGCACTCTAGAGGACGCTGCTGCATCTCGCCCTCTCACCCATTGGCGTGTAAAATGAGTTATTAATCAGTGGCTTTATGCATACACCGTTCCAATCTCCGCCGTGATTAAGATAAGCTGGCCGTGGCGTCCGGTGCCGCCAAGTAAAGGTATTAATAAATCTTTATATTTTCCTTGTTTACTTTTTATTTATTATTTAATGTGCCAGCATATCAATTTTTTTTTGACAGAGCTTATATTCTGTTATTATTTGTGCAGAACAAGATTCTGGTATTACCAACACTGATATTGTTCATTTTTTATTAGTATCTTTATAATCTATGGTGAATGAGACAAATAACTTACAATAATTAAAATATCATCTATCTTTGTGTACGTGTCAGCTTCTATAAAGCATGTACCGTGAATTCAGCTAATTCTTCGAAATTCAATTCACTTTCATTAGAGAGTCTACTAGGAATATATTTTTTTTCAGCTGACTGTTTGCGAATAAGAGATTCCTTTCCAGCTGCAGCTAAGCACTGTTTACCTGCAACTCAATGTGGCTCATTCAATACTTCCTTTGAACATCGACGCGTTGGACGGCATAACCATGAATCCTTCCCACGCACATAACACTTTCAGAACGGAACGATTTTATAAACACCGCGCTCATAACACGATAATATCTAGGGGGGAGATTCATAACATTAATTTTTCACCGTTTAATCAAAATCAAGTCCCTCTTTTGTGAGTGTGTGTGCGTGTGTGTGTCGCGACATGATGGCAATTAGCGGCGCAATACCCGGCGGTGGTGTTAAAGTGGCGCGGGGAACAAGCCCATACCTTCCCTGGCTAAATGTGCGCGTGTTCTATTTCACCAACATTCTAATTATAATAGAAACTGTCAATATCAAACAAGCACAAGAGAGCGGTAACTGCACACTGGAAAAAGAAGTATAATAGATTCCATGCAACCAACATTACAATTTCTACTTGTACTTTTATTCATTTTTTTAGTGCTTTCATCTTTCATTGTGAAGGTGAGTTAATATGCATCGCTCAACCTAATAATACCTAATTTTGTACACGGGTAAGTGAAATGATGCTAGGGGGAAGGGAAAGGCATTACACGAGTCATCTATTTCGCCCATCCCTCACAGTAAAGGTCAACAAAAATAAAGTGTAGATTTTTATACAAAACGTAATAGCTCGATAAAAAAACGACACGTGTAAAAATGGAGAAAAACAAAATTATAAAAAACACGCTTTAGCAATACACGGAAGTTGCTAGTGGGTACAATAATATCCCACAGTAAAGGTTAACAAACTAACCTAATGCTCTCCGTAACTAACATAAAATGGACATAATACAGAGAAAAATTGTTCTTCTCTCACTCACGAATATTAACTGACTGATGGTGCAAAGATAACAAGAAATAATCGAATGGCTTCATGACAGAAAATACATACTCAAAAATTTCGGACGTGTAATGATACGGGATAAAACAGAAAAATATTATCGAAACAAGCAGTAATATTTTCCCCTCACACATGAAAGCTTACCGGATGCGAGGCCAACAATGACTATTTTTTTTTTACTTTGCACCGAATATCACCTCATAGAAACGCTTCAAATGAAAAGAGATACAGATACATAGTCGCTTTTCATATTTTCTTTCTACTTAATAACATATTTCAAATTTAGGACGGAAAGGTAATAAAGTAGATGATCTATTTTTTCCCTCATTTCTGAATTATTCGTCAACGTGCTCTTAATGAATAAATGAGTAACTGAATACAACTTTTACTAGATAACGTGGATGGGTGAAAGTAACCAACCGATCAACAATATGCATAACCAACCGCACGTCACCTTACCTGCATAATAAAGCAACAGGAAGAAAGAAAGAACGTTAAAATAAGAGAAGTAACAATAAATAAATGAACGAATCAACACAACTTTTACTAAATAACGTGTCTGTATAACATTAAGCAACAGATCGACGTTGTGCATTAATAACCAACCACACGTCACCCTACCTGAATAATAAAGCGAAAGGAAGAAAGGAAGAAAGAATGTTAAGAAAAGCAGCAATAAATCGACTTTTACAACAAGGCATGGGTGTTTCATATCGACCACCCAACACTGTACATAAAAGAGCAGCCACGCGTCACTTTGCATGCATAATTCAGCGATAGGAAGACGGAAAAGAGGCGAAAAATAAGCGTTAAAGAAATACATCAAACTTTTACCACAAGCGACCGTCACAGTGTAAACTCATAAATACCGGCACGTCACTTTGCATCCATAATACAGTAAGAAAAAAAGAAGGAATAGAGGTCAGAGTAAGAAAAATATATAGTAGATTAAACAAGCCTAGTACAATTACAAAAGGGAAAGGAAAAGAATGAAATAAGAAAATGTAAACTGATATAAGTCCATCTTTTCTCAATCTTTTTACTTTGCATCCAGAAGCAAGGAGTAACAAGACAGTAAAAGACGAGAATAGAGATAAAATACGATCAAATAAGAAAAAACCCACACACAAAAAGAGACAAATGAAACTTTGATCATGAGCAGTACTACATTCTTTTTTCTTCAAGCAGAACACATAACCAAACAGCCAAAAAGGGAAAAAGGGTTTTAAAAAATTATCCAACTCACTAATGCAAGAGTTAGCCAGTACTCCCAATCATTCATTCCTTTCTCTGTTAAACTCTGGAACTTCCAACCAGCTTCTATATTTCCAACTTCCTATGACTTAATTAACTATACTTAAGGTGTCAAGATATTTATCCTTAACTTTCGGATCATTCTCTTGTTTTTTTAAGAGGACTGGCAAATGGTTTTATATTTTCTTTTTTTTTTGTACCCTTGGCAGGCTTCCCCCTCTTACATAAAAAGTACATCAAATAAATAGAATAACAACAAAAAAATACATAAACAAAACCAAAATATCCTCTTGGGTGTCACTGCGTCCCTTAACTCGTAAATCTTAATAGGCCCGCAAGTTTGTCCTAACCCACTTATCTGCGCCACAGCCCTCAACGCTCTCCGACCCATCTTCATTATATACAGCCCGTCTGCCTAGCGTCCCCAGGTGGATCTCCGCGCCGCTACCAAGGGATCCGTCACCCGCAGCTCCGGCCTCTCCTTCATCTCGAGGGATTGGTGGTATCATTACACGGGACGAGATTCGGTAGCGTGTTGCTCCTTGCCAGAAAGGGTCACGGAATGTTATTGTGAGATGCAGATACAGACGCTGGAGGAGGAGGGGGAGGAGGAGGAGGAGGTGGAGGTGGACAGGTGGGGGAGGTGGAGGAGGAGGAGGAGGAGGAGGAGGAGGAGGAGGAAGAAGAAAATAAGATAGAAAGAGAAATAAAGAAAAACAAAACACGAAGCAAAGAAAGATAAAAAAGAATGAAAACCCCAATCTTAACCATTTAACTAAAACAGAAACATAAGAACAAGAAAAAAATAGTACCAGTAGGAAGTAAAGAAACAAAAGACGTAAAAAAAGAAGAGAGAAAAAAAAAAAAACGAGAGATAAGAGAGAGAGAGAGAGAGGGGGGGAGACAGCGACAGGGACGATAAATAAGTGCTGTTTTTAGACTGTTATTATCTCTTTTTTCAACAGTCACGAGAAATATCCCTCCAGTACCGTTCATCTCCCCCCAAACAACCGCCAAACCTTCCTTCACCATCAGTACACCCTCTTCCCCCCTCACTCCCTTCTGCCTCGCCCCCATTGCCACAACCACGCCCTCAACCGCACGCCCTTTGCACCTCCCTAATGCAGAGAATAAAGCACCCTCCCCCCTCCCCCCCAAACACACACATGGACACACACACACACGTATTTTTTTTCCTTAAGTTTCTGATACACCCCATCGCCCTTTAATAAGTCTCAAAAGGATTACGTGGCATTTTTCCGGCCGCTATAGCAACATATAATAGAGAGTAGCGTATATCATTACCACGTCCACCTTTCTCTCTCTCTCTGTCTCTCTCTCCCTCCTCGTGCTCCTCCTTTTCTTACTAGCGAAGCGTGTCCGTTAATCCTGATAGATGATAAGGAGCAAATATAGACGTAAAAAGGTTAATACAAGGTGACTGGTGAAGGGACAGGAATCCATGTAGGAGAGAATCACAGTATTTACTCCTTCTATGTTGGCGACTCGGAGGATTTATGCGGGAAAATCTACCTTATAACTGTATTTCTGCGAGGGGAGATCCAGGAAGCAGGCAAGACAGCTGATTTAAGAAGGATCTGATTAGCCTTGCTGCTTGTAATGATGTGACGGAAATATATCGTGGTGCAGTTGCAATCGAAGTCAGTTAGTTACATAGATAGATTGTTATTGTTTGTGCATGGGCTTGAATTAATAGCGCTAAATCAAGTTACTTTAATTTATCACCTGCCTGCCTGCCTGCCTGCCTGGCTGCACACACACACACAGCACATCTATCCATACCGATGAATACTCCCACGTATGTACTAATGAACGTTTGAAACACTGCATGCTAAGTTTCTCTCTCTCTCTCTCTCTCTCTCTCTCTCTCTCTCTCTCTCTCTCTCTCTCTCTCTCTCTCTCTCTCTCTCTCTCTCTCTCTCTCTCTCTGAACCGATGCAGTGTCTAGTATAGTGTTGATTGGCCGTGTATTTGATCAACACAATATGGGAACTTGATATCGAAGGGGGTAATACAGTGGAGATGCTCGGGGCAGTCTGACACCTGACGCACCGGGTGAGGCACACACGCTGCCTTACTTGCCTTAATTAAGTGATGCACCTGGGCATTAGCTTCTGCACGTTAGCATAATGTGACAGGTGCGCATTCACTCAGTGGATGAAGAAATAAGATATAATGAAAGAAATTGTTTTATTAGTCACTTCTAAAGGTTTGTTGCTCAAAAAGCTCTGCGGTTCTCGGTGAAATGTCTACCAGCAGTTTGTGAAGGAAGAGAAATGGAGAGAAACTGTAAACTGATCTTCTCTCACCCACTGCACTCTCGAGATACCCGCTTCCCCCTCCCTACCCGGACCCTGGGAATAAAATCGGCAGGCGATACCGGCCCCTACAGACCAGCGGGACCGAGGTCCAACCCGAGATGGAGCCTCAGTCTGCCGCCAGCTGTCGGAGGGGAAGCGTTGCTCTCTCCTCACTCTCGCTTCGTCTCATAGACGGGCGCCGTGCGAGTGTGAACTAGTACTTTTCTGAACTATAATAAAACCGCGGCGAATGTGGATTTGTGTGGAAGCCTTCGGTTGGAAGGTGCGACGGGAATTTATTGAAGTTGTTTCAACATTAAAAGTTTGTACAGTATTTCAATTGGAAAAAAAATCTTTGTTAAGAATGGAAACTTAAAGTAAACGAGAGAATGGTATATTGCACACACACACACACACACACACACACACACACACACACACACATACACGAGAGGTAGTGAATAGGAGCAGAATCGCCGGCACGGGCCCATGTCAGGGCGAAAGCATACCAGTGAGCGCAGTGAAACATTACCAACGGTGAAAGCAACACTAAGAAAACTGAACGCCTTACCCAGCACTCCTATCACTGCAGCACCTGTGATCTTTGACTTTGCTTTACCTACTCCTCCAGCAACAAACGAAATAAATTGGTATCATTTAAACTCGTGAAAAGAAGGAAATATCATAACACACACACACACACACACACACACACACACACACACACACACACACACACCTGATCTAATTTCTCTGTCCCATCGTCCATAGTTCCCTTCATGTTTTCCAGTGTTCCTGAGTTTCTCGTCATGTTCCTCCCCATCACTGCTCCCTTCACCGTACGTCCCATCCAAGCTTCTATCCCCCTCGCCCATCAATATTCTTGTTATGAAATGGAGGATTTAGTGTAGATGCTGCTGCTTATACAATGGCATAACTGTCCCTCTGACCATCTGTCTGCCTACCTCGCCCTCTCCATCTCCCTCTCCCTCTCCCTCTCTCTCTCTCTCTCTCTCTCTCTCTCTCTCTCTCTCTCTCTGTCACGGATATTGAGTTTGCACAAGTTAAAAAAGGCAAAGTAATTTCAGCCACACGGTAAGCCAATTGACATCTTTGCCTCGTAAGCGACCTGGCAAGCCATTACCAGTGCCATCCACCTGGGCAAGTTTCCCTCAATAGATGGAGTCTGTTTTCTACACACCTGATAATACGAATTTAAACTCCTGCTGCAATTACTCTTCGCGCAGTTCCTCCTTCCTCTTCTTTTGTCTCGTTTATGATAATGCAAGTGTGACTCTTCTACTGCAGGACGCGCCTTTAACCTTTTTAACACTGAGACATATTTTTTTTTTCCATTGAATTTTGTGTGTGATTAGACGACTATATTGACATTAAGAAAGGTTTATGAAGGTCAGAGGATTAATTACCAAAGTCTGCTTTATTCTAATCCTCGTATGAGTTCCTGAGGCAGTATAAAATCGACAAATAATAAGTAGAGTAAATATGAAAATGTGTCCCAGTGCTGAAGGGGTTGGAATTTGAAGTGGATATGCAGGAATAATGAAGGATTGTTTTAATGAATTATATTTTATACTGGAGCTTAAATAAGAGGCTCAGAAATTGCCGCTCACTGTTCTCCGGGTAAAAGTGATTTCATTCCAGGTCTAAAATGCTTGGATGAGCTTCATGCGATTTCCTAGCGACATTGATGAACTCCTGCGTTTGATTTCGCGTATCAATCTTTGTTCAGTGTCAGGAACTAATCTCCGTTACTGTTTGGTTCATCACACGTCAGCAATTGTGTGTGTGTGTGTGTGTGTGTGTGTGTGTGTGTGTGTGTGTGTGTGTGTGTGTGTGTGTGTGTGTGTGTGTGTGTGTGTGTGTGTGCTTTGTTTTCACTTCGCGAATCTTCTCATTTCATTGCAATAGGTAGCCGTCACAACCACCACCACCGCCACCACCACCACAATCGCTACCACCACCACCACCACCACCACTCTTACCATTCCCTCCAGTGATTCGTGGTAAAAAAAAAAAAGATAAAAAATAACTCCTCTTCATTCCTCTGGAAGCATTTAATATTTAAAGGACTTAAAGGTCAAAATCCTTTCCAATACAGAGTTGTGGCGAGTATGTATTTTTTACAAAGGTGAGCCATTTTGAACCCAAGGTGTGACAGAAGGCACATCCAGCAAGTACCTTCACTCTTACGGTAGATGATCTCGACTACAGGACTCAGCTATTATTACCCCTATGCAAGACGACATACAATTTTTTAAAGTAGATATAAACGAGATTGTTTTCTCTTGTATTAAGTGTGCGTTTTTTGTTTGTCAAAAATCTACCGCTTCTACTACTACTATTACTACTACTACTACTACAACTACTACTACTACTATTTTTCATATAAGAAGGAGAAGCTAGCCAAGAAAGTAAAAGAAGAATGAATAAAAAATGCCCAATAATTTGCCAGCCCCTTTAAAGATCGAAAGACAATACATTACTGGCGAGTGAAATAAAAAAACGACACCTATTCCGATATACCACGCCTCTCACAGTAACCCTCGTCTTGTGAACGAGAACACATTCTGCACCTCAGCCAATTTGAGAGTGTGAAGGAGTCCCTGTCGACTGGAACTTAACGCTTCGTCAATCAGGAGGTATGACTTGGGAAAACAACCATCAAAAGTGAGAACAAATCCTAAATAAAGAGAAAAGGAATAATAACGTGTGTGCGTGTGCGTGTGCGTTTGCGTGTGTGTGTGTGTGTGTGTGTGTGTGTGTGTGTGTGTGTGTGTGTGTGTGTGTGTGTGTGTGTGTTTTAGAAAGTTAACGGTACTGATGTTCAAGGTAACACAAGACATTCAAAAGACAAAAAGAGGAACATTTTCACAGTGCTGCATGAAAACTCTCGTGAACTCAGCGATCGAAAGCAGCGTTGTGGGTGCTGTAGAGAGCGAGACGGACCATGCTTCACCAAACACACACTACGCCACTACGCACTCTTGCCCCGTGTGTCTCCCAGCCTTGTGTGAGCCCCCCTTGAGTGGCCGCACGTGTGACCCCTCCACGTGACAAGTGCGCGAGTTGACACAAAGAAACAGTAAATGTGAAGTGATACCAGTAATTACAACCGGAGGACTTCAGTAAGACGCCACAGTGAGTACTCAGAAGGACAGTACCTGGTGGAAGGTCCGGTGACGTAGGACATTTCCTTCCTTCCTCTCCCTCCAAGCAGGATGGGTCGTGCACACGGGCCCTCCTGCTTCTGCCCCTTCGTCACCCTCCTCGCCTCCACGCTGTTGCACCTTTCATCGGCCTTGGAAATGAAGAAAAGTGAGTATTAATAGCAATAAAAATGGTGAGATGCAAGAATTCTAGGGTAGATTAGGAAGATTAGGGTTATGGTTCTCTCTCTCTCTCTCTCTCTCTCTCTCTCTCTCTCTCTCTCTCTCTCTCTCTCTCTCTCTCTCTCTCTCTCTCTCTCTCTCTCTCTCTCTCTCTCTCTCTCTCTCTCTCTCTCTCTCTCTCTCTCTTAGCTATCTTTTCTCTTCCTGTTCGTGATTCCCCACACTTCCTTATCTCCATTCTTGAATTTTTCTTCCCTTCTTCCCACGCTTCACTTCCAAACTCCTCTTCGCTCTTCTAATCCCTCCTTCTCTCTTTACTTCCTCCCCCCTCCGAACAATTCTTCCTCTCTTTCCCTTTCCCCTCCCCTTTTCCTTCCTTTTCTCCTTATCTCCATGTCTCTCCTACTCTGCAAAACTCATTCTTTTCTTTCCTCCCTCCCTTTCTTTATTCTGCCCACACCATGCAAATGATCCTCCCCCTCTCTCCCCTCTCTCTCCCTCCCTTCCTTCCTGTTACTATCCCTCCGTGGACTTTGCCAGTTTCTTTCTCCCCTTCTGAATAAGTCTTCCCTCTGTGCTATTCTCTAGATAAGCAAGGATCCTCTTCTACACCTCCCATCCTGTGCATTACCATAGGGACATTAAGAGATCATTAAGAGGTGTTCTAAAATAAAAAGAGTGTTCCCACTTCACTTTAAACCGCTGGTGTGAAGAGGATAGATGTGCTCTACGGTTAATGCTCAAAGTTTTATACCTTTTCGAAAATCACTAAGGAATTAAATGGAAGGTAAATAAAACTGATGGAATTTTGGTGTACCGGTTTTCCCTCCCTTGAGGAACCGATAAAATGGTTATATTTGACGTTAACATGCTGAATAAAATGAAATAAAGACAAAAAAAGATAATAGGAATGTGCTCCACAGATTCTAACTTTTCAGAATATCTCGAAAAAAAAAACTATTTTTGACATCAAAGTACATAAACATTCACGAATGTATAGAGAATACTTAGAAAGGTACTCTATGTTGCTGTATGTTGTCTACAGGACAACCAGCAACATAATTGACTACTTTATTATTATGTATGCCATCTATACGTCTGTGATATTTATCTTGGATCCTAATGCGAGAGGTACCAATGTGGGCTGGGTTAGGTTAGGTAAGATTGTTAGGTTAGAAAAAAATTAGATTAAGTTCAATTAACATAAAATTAGATAACATTATATCAGGTTAGGTTAGGTTCGTTTAAGTTAGGTAAGGTTAAGTTAAGTAACATACTCAAGGTATTCCTTCAGAATGATTCCAAAAAATATTTCTTCAACATGCTTCGTTCAGTACAATAGAAAGAAGATATTGCTGAAGGCTGAACATGAACTATGGATTTCGACTTTATCATAAAAATATCACAAAGTCTCTCTCTCTCTCTCTCTC
>CM035191.1:12621720-12631720 GCA_020233015.1 Callinectes sapidus
ACACACACACACACACACACACACACAGACAGACACACACAGCTTTATGACACACACAGCCACACAGACAAAGAGACAAAAACAAACACACTAACAATAAAAGAGCATCATGGCCGGAGCAACGGAGCTTAGCAAACAAAGAAAAAATAACAAAAAAACCAGCAAAATGCAGCTAAAGGGATGGAAACAAAAAAAAAGGATAAAGGTTAACATTTTTTGAACCATGAAAATTAAATAAGGCAATAAAATGCACGTGCACAATAAGGAGAAATATAAGGGGATACAAAAATAGTCGAGTAGATAAAGGAACACAAAGAAAAATAGATGGGAGGAAGACAGAGGTAAGAGAGAAAGGGAGAATGAAAAAGAAATTAATATTACCTGTGAAAATCTAATCCCAGAGAGAAAGAAAATTTATAAGTACACTTAATATTAACCGTATATACAAAAAAACACGAAGGAAGATACATAAGGGCGATGAAAAAAAAAGACAGAAGTACGAAATACAATAGAGAGGTATCGTTACTTATCTTTAGTGTCACTTCACAACACTCACCTTCAACACAAACTGACATTCAAACTCAACACTTATTTTTCCATGTTGATTACGTAGCAATAGAATAGAAAGGGGATAGAACATGAGAGAAGGAAATAAAATAATGTAGCTCTCTCTCTCTCTCTCTCTCTCTCTCTCTCTCTCTCTCTCTCTCTCTCTGGTTTGTATGTGTGTTATCTTTTTGTAATTCGTAGTATTGTGTTTATTTATTTATGTGTTTATTTAATCCTTTGTTTATTCATGATTTTATTTATTTTGTTTATTTAGCTCTGTGTCTGTTTGTTATTTTGTTTGGTGTAATATTTGGTGTTTAGTGTTGTTGCTGCCTTTGTTATTGTTATTTTTATTATTCTGGTGTTTTTGTTGTTGTTAGTAAAAAGTGGTAGTAATTATTTTTGTATTTATCATAGTTGCTACTACTACCACCACCGCCGCCACCACCACCACCACCACCGCCACCACCTCTGTTGTTACCGTAATTAGTAAATGCTAATCTAAGAGGCAGGAAACATTAGATTAAACTACGAAGATGTATGGATCCATTTCTCTGAAGGTGACACACACACACACACACACACACACACACACACACACACACACACACACACACACACACACACACACACGTTATTATAGTCTCTTCATCATATCTTGAGGCATATCTCATCTTTCATTGCCTATGAGAGCATACAAAAAACTACATTCATTATACATCCTAGTCATTACACTGTCCACCTACCCATTCACGCGATAAATGAACTCACCAATTCGAAATACAATAGCCATAATCAATTTCCATTAGTTCCTCCCGTTATTCTCTATCGCAGGCATCAATTCACACCGTTTTCTTCAATTGGCGCATGTTTACGTCGCTTAAACTCCGAGTGATGGACGACCGGTGCCACAGAGTTACCCGTTGCCAGTCTCTCTCCCGGGACGTTTCTGTCATGTGAATTGTCGCTCGGGGAACCATCTCCGTGCCTCGGTCTTAATGGTGCGGGCGTGACTAATTGCCGGAAGGTCCCCACGAAAACTGCCACGCCACGGATGTAATACGTTAAAGGCTGTGCAGAGTTATTGGTGGCAAACTGAGCCTGTATTTTTGTTCAATGCCGCCACTCGTTTGCGATGTGCTGTGGTGTAGAGTGGGATGACCGCCGGCAGAGAGAGAGAGAGAGGGGGACACACACACACACACACACACACACACACACACACACACACACACACACACACACACACACACACACACACACACGGAAAGTCGTGATAAAAGGAGTCGGAATTCGTTGAGGAAAGAGAGAGAGAGAGAAAGATTGTGTATTCTTGTTTTTGGAAAAGTAAAAGATGGACACCTAACAGTTAGAAAAACAAAAACACCATTGATACATTTTCAATAAAGAAACAAGAATTATGTACCTATTTCATACTTTTTTCTCCTTATTTACTTTAATTTTATCTCCCCATCTCCCTATGTGTCTGTCTACCTGCCCAGTAACCATCTAACTCGATCCTCGCCTACCTTTACCAGTTTTTTTTACCAAACAGACGGTCAGGAAAGGACTCCGTTACCTTTCCTAATAAACTCTTCAAAGGAACACCAACAATGAGGACTAAAATCACACGCTTCCATCTAGCAATCAACCTGAAGCTACCCAGCCCAACCAATCAGTCACTTATCCATTTGACCTTCCAAAGACAACGAGTCAGAGAGCAAAGGAGCAGCAAGTCAACCACCCAGAAGAAACTCAACTCAAATAGGCCAGCAATCACGAGCATTCCCAGACAGTGACTCGAGTAACGTCACGGTGCGCTTGGCAGGTCCTCGCAGCCTCCGGATCCTCCCTCGCTTCATCTCCTCTCACCTCGCACGTGGTTCAGAAATATCGCAGCGTCACACCAGTTGAGAGAGGAGCAAAATGGGGTGCCACATCAGCCCTCGCCTCACGTTGTAACTGAGAGGAGAAGAAAGGTAAAGGTGCTCAGCCTTCGACGACTCTTTCTATGGACCACAGTGCACACACACACACACACACACACACAAACAGACAACTTGGCAGACTGACAGGCAGGCAGGCAATCAGATACGAACACCGCAGACGACAGACAAAAATAAAAGTTGACTGCAGATAAGTAGTCACACAGATAAACAAAGAAACACACACACACACACACACACACACACACACACACACACACACACACACACACACACACACACACACACACACTGCCATTCTCTCTTAAGAATATAATATGAACATCCGTGGGTCATGTCACCTAAAAATTCCATTATGCGAAAACATGGAAAGAGTGAGGGAATGTGGGAGGATGAGAGAGGCGGGAAGACGAGCCCTTGACACACACCTGACGCCACCTCAGACTCTGGTGTAAGTCTGCTAAGTCTCCCAAGAGTCCTTAGAGGTATCACAAGTTCTCTTCTGCCTCTCCCTTCTACACGTCATGGTGTCACTTATCCAAAACAATCTTTCCCATCATAGGAAAAGAGAGGTAAAAGTTCGATTATTTAATATTTTTCCTTTAAAAGTGAAATTCAAAAGTGCAAAAATCTTTCTTACTGTCAATTCTAAAATTTCCTTTCACCGAAAAATAAGAATTCAGTGGTTTTCATCAAATTTAGCATTTTATAGATTCCTCTTATGGTCCATTAAAACTTTTCATATGCCTTGGTAACAACTTTTGGCCCCAGTGCATGTTCAAGATGAAGATGTTTACTGATAAGCGAAACAGACACAGCCGCACAATCTTTCTATCTCATCGGACGCCAGCGACACTCCTCCTGTGCCTACATGCCACTGTGTATTCATATGAAGGCAGGACGGTGATGTAGGAGCAGGAACACCCTCATGTCTGTCGCTCAAGTAACCACCTTTACGCAGGGAATCGATGGCGCTCACTCTGAACGCCATGACCCACGCGCCTCCCTCCAAAGCGGGTACGGTTTGGGAGAAGACGCGGCCTTCACTGGTTGTGACAAGATCTCTCTGGGAGCGAGTGGCGGACCCTTGTTGTTACTATTGATGCTAACTGAGAGAGAAAAGGAGTATGGCATCGAAAACATTGTACAGAATTCTCTAGCACAGTCAACTGGAAACAATACCGTCTTGATATTGAATTATAAAATGATGAGGAAAGCAAAGAACAAAATCATAAGAGAATACTACCACAAGATCTCTTATACAAAAACTGAGAAATAGTGTAGCATTTATAACATACTTTACGTTGACTCAATTCGCACAGTGATATTTAATGATCTTGAGCAATACTTTCTGTAGGTGTGTATACAATGTCGAGGATGGGAGGGCACTGAATTACAAGAAACATTAGTGCAGCACCACAAACAATTCATATAAACAAAACCATTACGAGTACACTCACCTCCCTTAGTCTCAAAGCAGACAGAATGGAGCTGAGCAGGCAACATGAGAGACAGACCGAGAGATCACAGGCAGCAAAAATTCATTAATCCCAACCAGTAAAAAGGACACCTCTTATTATATTCAACTCATTTCTCCTGCAGCTCGTTCGTCTAATTCCTTCTCACTGAATGTTTTATCTCATCATCTCCTTCTAACTTGCCTTCAACTTCCATTAGCAAATTACCACCGTCTTGATCACATAATAATGACAAACAACGATAAAACTCTTGGCCACATTGTAAAAAGCTTATTAACATAAAAAAGACAGACAGCAGCAGACCTCATGGCTATTAGGAGATATAAAAGACTACACTGGTATATAGTGCGAGATAAAAACTGTTCTCTAATTCATTGTAGCCTCAATCCCCCTTTTTCGTGTGTGTGTGTGTGTGTGTGTGTGTGTGTGTGTGTGTGTGTGTGTGTGTGTGTGTGTGTGTGTGTGTGTGTGTGTGTGTGAGCGCGCATTACTTCCATCCCACCTTGGTAGTTAATAAGAGTAAGTTCCACCACATTTGCAAGACTTGGAGCTCTAATCCCCCAAATTAAGACTGCCGGCACAAATTAATAACAGCATTAGAGTAATACAACTAATTAGGAGGTTAAAAATGAAGGTATAAATTATGGAGTAAATATACTTTTTTACAATAATTCCTGGCCGCGTAGTGTATCAGTATTATTTAATGAGCCTACAAACTCTTAATTAGATCATGAGGGGAAGTGAATATGAGAAGAAAAAGATATATTTTTTCCCCAAACCTTACTTTCCTCCTTTGTTTCATCAACCTGTTCATGTACACTGGGCTTACTTGTGTGCAAGCATATGTGCTAACACGAGTAACACAGATGCTTACACAGGAACTATAGAAAAAAACTTTGATCTGGGGAAAGTAAAGCAAGTTTTTTTTCACCACTTTAGTTTCTTTCAATACTTATTTTCCCGTCAGCCGTTTCATACAAAAGTGGCTAAGTCAGTGCAAACTTTAGTGCAGTCTAAGGTGACATATAACAAAGATGCTGATCGAAATTAAAACCAAACTTAACCAAAGCACTGAAAAAAATATCCGTACTTATAAATAACGTGCAAACTCGTGTGCTACCATCGTGCTAACTTGGGTGCTAACATAGATAATACAGGTGCTAACAGAGGTGCTAACATAGGTGCTAACATAGGTGCTGGAAACGTTTACAGCACACCAACTTGATCCTCGTGCCGGGAAAATTTACGGGGATTGCCTCGATAAATCCATAACTACCTGTTTCTGATGCAAGGAATATGAAATGCTTTACAGCTTTATGGCAGCGATTCAAACGAGTGCTATAAATTCTGAAACTGCTTTATTTTTCCCTCCATCGGTGTGCGCCCTAAGTGCCGTGATAACATAACAACTCCTTTCCGGTATCGAGCTTTTATATTCTCTCTCTCTCTCTCTCTCTCTCTCTCTCTCTCTCTCTCTCCCTTTTACATCAGCTCTTTCCTCAATCCCCTCCACGCCTTCCCTTCACCAACGTTAGCACACTTCCCCGCACATGTTCCCGCCCCGCACTCACTCACTCCCTCCCTTTCCTTCCGCAATGAAGATTAACAAAATCCCTTATCACCAGCGCGGGGGAAGATAAGAAGGCACCGCGTTTTCATTCACTGTAATGAACTTCGGTGAGAGCTTAGAACGTTCCTGCTGGTGATGAACGACTCAGGAAAATACTGAAATAACACAATAAGAGCTAAGATTTCAGAAAATGATCAATTTACACGTGCTTTATTTTATCGCTTTACTGCCATACTTTGAACACATGGATAATTAAAAGGGAAATATATAGAATTTACTCTAAAGACCAATCAGATTAGAAGTCCAAGTCGGAACAATGATACAAGATTTAGCGTCTGGCATCTCCCAATATCGTGGTTACGTGGATCGAAAGCAAAAGCAATGAAGGATGCAGTAATTACAGTTGCGGCAGAGTTAATCATGAGGGCAGGTCACAAATTCCTAGTTGATGGGAGTAATAATTTGAGACGAGATCGATGCAAGTGTTTGGTAGTACAGGATCGATCGGCTGAGTGGTGGAGGAGCTTGACTACCTTTCTTCCATTGGTCTGCATGACATCTCCCTCTTCCTGCAGACAGTGGACGACTCCTCACTCCTGCACAGCCTCACCGATTCACTGGACAACCTTCACGTGGCGCACCTCGATACGGCGCGCCTCTTCAAGAACACGCCCCTTCAGGCATGGCACGCCCGCAGAGCCTGGGAGGAGAGCAACTGGCCCACTTCTCACTACAACGACGCCCTCAGGTTTATTCCCCGCCCCAAAGAAGAGAGAGAGAGAGAGAGAGAGAGAGAGAGAGAGAGAGAGAGAGAGAGAGAGAGAGAGAGAGAGGGGTGTGTGTGTGTGTGTGTGTGTGTGTGTGTGTGTGTGTGTGTGTGTGTGTGTGTGTGTGTGTGTGTGTGTGTGTGTGTGTGTGTGTGTGCGCGCGTAAATTATGCTCGTAGTGTTCCAATGTAATGCTCAATTTCTACGTCAGAGTTAGTGTTTCTTATGGGGCCACAACTCCTTACATGACAGTAGCTACTCGATGTCACATTTTGTATCAATTGAGGCAATTACCACGTGTCCTTCACTACTATGAAGGGGAATAAAATGACGACGTTTTGCCGACTGGTGCAGCCTCGATTTGCTGCTCAATGCCAACTCAATGCCCGCTCACTCCACTGTCTTCGTATAACTCCTTGGTATAGCGGTCAGGTGTAAAGTATTCTTATTAACAAAGTTGGTAGAAATTGTGAATCTAGAAGTGAAGAAAGGTCAATCCCGTCACTGAAAGTATAAAAAAAAAAGTAATCGAAAATAAGAGACGCCTGGTCGTCCTCATGTTTCGACGGAGGCACGTGTGAGAGCGTTACTGTGAAAGTCAAAACCAAAGTGTTTGTTTATAAGGCTGCCTGTTCATACAATGTCTAGTAGGGGTGTGATTCATGGTCCTCGTGTGAAACAAATACACAGGAAGTGTTTTGAAGGTCACGGTTCTTTCTCAATCTAACATTAAGGAATCATAACGACCGCCACATTTGAAGAATATCACGAAGGCACCAACACTCCAAGAAAATATCTTATCAAGAGCAGTAACAGACAAAGGAAAGAAAACACCGAACCATCATCGCAGTCAGGACTGTGTGTGTGTGTGTGTGTGTGTGTGTGTGTGTGTGTGTGTGTGTGTGTGTGTGTGTGTGTGTGTGTGTGTGTGTGTGTGTGTGTGCGTGTGTGTGTGTTGGGGCACGTGTGTTATAACGGAACGCAATCTCCCTTCCCTTTGTCCATCCCCCTTATACTACCTTTTCCAACATTTTTTTTATAAGATTTTTTTTTTTTACCGCACTCTGACTTTTTCTCTCCAAAGCTAATTTCCGAGCAATATCCTAAACTCGCATTTCTTTTCAAAATAATATCCTTGGCAATAACAACTATTTCCTGCCCCTTTATTGCAACACACACGCATGAACGGCATTTCAATTTCTTCTCAAATTCATACAACACCGCGCCGGCAGCGTTCTTTCAATCGTGTTTTATTTAAGTTCAGATACTTCTGATGGATGAAAAAGGAAAGTAATACACCACACAACATCCCCGTCTTGACATTCTTAAGGGAAAGTATTTTAGTATTACTGAGTTTACTACATTGTACAATGTATGTAAGTAGAAATGATTAATGATATATGTATAAAGTATCTAACCATCTTATTATTTTTTCAACAACAAAGTTCAGAAGAGGTACCGATAATGTGTTAGTAACATATAAAATTGTCATCTTCGAAAAGGAGATCAAACATTAAGGTCTAATTACAGACCTGCCAGTTTATCTTAACTTCTAGGTAAAATATTAAAGTCAGTCATGGCGAGAAATACTTGAGGTCATTACTAAAACCAAAACTAATAGCAATCATTGACATTATGCACGTGTAAGGGTTAAAAATGTCTTAGCTAACAAGCTTGTTGAAATTTTAAAGTAAAATTTATGAAGCGACAGATAATGGTGATAATTATGACGACCTTGTAAGGCGTTCAACAAGTGCCCCATCAGAGGCTCTTAAGAAGGGTTTAGGGGGACGGGTTTAATGGAAAGGTGTTAGTCTGGACAAGGTAGTAATTAGGTGACAGGCGACACGGATTTGTGATAAACGGCCCTAAATCTGTGTGGATCGACCTATTTGTGGGATGTCAGGGGAATTATTTTTAGGGCCTTGGTTATTTTCAATACATATTAACAATGTAGATAGTAAGAATAATAGCGAGGTTAGTAAATCTACGTATGACAGGAAGATAGGTAGGATGATAAGGTCAGATCCGCATGCCATCACCGTACAAACAAACCTAGATACGATAAAGAAATAAACAAACGCAAATGCAACTTGATATTTAAGAAAAATGCAAAGTAGAAAAAATCCACACAAAAATGTATGCGAAAAAAAAGATCTGATAAATAGGGAAAAATAAACGTCTTGCAATTTCTACCCACGAAATATGAGAAAACACTTCTTGATATTTTTCTTACTATTTTTCCCGCCAGGTAGCTCTTATTGTAGCAAAAAAGTAAATAAATAAAACACTAAAAAACAACAATTTGAAAAACATACACGCATTGCTACATCTATTCACGAAACCTCATAACTCACGAAACACGACAAATACACTCAACAACACCGCAAAATCCAACCCACACACTTCATCACAACACGCCTTTGCTCCTTTTCTTCCTGTGCAGGTGGCTGTTATTGTGGCGTTACGGTGGCATCTATCTGGACATGGATGTTGTTGTGACGAGGCCGCTCTCTGGCCTTCCTAACTGCACTGGCTTGGAATCAGACCAGTGGGCGGCAGCTGGGGTTCTCAAGTTCTCCCCGTCCCACCCTTTGATCTACAGCTGCCTCACCTACTTCGCCAACCACTTCGACGGACAGGTGTGGGGGGCGAATGGACCTGAACTAATGACGCATGTGCTGAAGGACAGGTAAGAAATGAAGGTGTGAGTGTGTGTGTCTGTGTGTGTGTGTGTGTCCGCGCGTGAGTGTGTTAATCAACTTACAGCGAAGTGTTTATAACGACAAATCTTACAGCGGTAACACATCAAGACACCAAGATAACGAAACCTGGTTATGAGACACGTGTTAGCGGAGGAAAGGTGTAGTGGTGCTAGAAAGAAAAGAAAACAAAGAAGAGAAAGATAAAAAAAAAAAGACATGAGGGGCGGCTCTTCTAGAAAAGATGAACGCGTAAGAAGTGTATTACAGAGAGAGGAAAAATTGTCAAAGGAAACGTGAGACAAATGTTACAAAAAAGGAACAGAACGTGGAAGATGTGCTACAATAAAGAGGAAGTCTCTCTCTCTCTCTCTCTCTCTCACATCGTCTACTCTCGCGCAACTATCCTCTCATACTCATCTCTCGCGCGTCCCCTCTCTCTCTCTCTCTCTCTCTCTCTCTCTCTCTCTCTCTCTCTCTCTCTCTCTCTCTCTCTCTCTCTCTCTCTCTCTCTCTCTCTCTCACTAAAACAATAACAAGGACCAAAATTTCTATATATCACCATTCGTTATTCACTCTTCTTCACGACTTTCATTGTTTCTTACTTTCATACCAAAGACCTTTTGATTTTTTTCTTTCTTAATATGAAGACATTTAACGCAATGTCAAATAATTCGAGAAAAGACAAAAAAATAATAAAACATGATTTCTCCAACGATCTTCCGCTATTTTTTTTTTTTTTTAAGGTGCAATGCTGTCCTCATATCTCAGTGTGTGTGTGTGTGTGTGTGTGTGTGTGTGTGTGTGTGTGTGTGTGTGTGTGTGTGTGTGTGTGTGTGTGTGTGTGTGTACCGTATAGTTTTGATTCCTGGCACTACCACGCTTCTCACACCTAATTCTCTCTCTCTCTCTCTCTCTCTCTCTCTCTCTCTCTCTCTCTCTCTCTCTCTCTCTCTCTCATATCTTTCCCCTTTGGCTATCCTCTTTT
>CM035191.1:12697013-12709513 GCA_020233015.1 Callinectes sapidus
GCCAGTAATGTATTGTCTTTCGATCTTTAAAGGGGCTGGCAAATTATTGGGCATTTCTTATTCATTCTTCTTTTATTTTCCTGGCTAGCTTCTCCTTCTTATATGAAAAATAGTGGTTGTAGTAGTAGTAGTAGTAGTAGTAGTAGTAGTAGTAGTAGTAGTAGTAGTAGTAGTAGTAGTAGTAGTAGTAGTAGTAGTAGTAGTAGTAGTAGTAGTAGTAATAGTAGTAGTAGAAGCCGTAGATTTTTGACAAACAAAAAAACGCACACTTAATACAAGAGAAAACTATCTCGTTTATGTCTACTTAAAAAAATTGTATGTCGTCTTGCATAGGGGTAATAAGAGCTGAGTCCTATAGTCGAGCTCATCTACCGTAAGAGTAAAGGTACTTGCTGGATGTGCCTTCTGTCACACCTTGGGTTCAAAATGGCTCACCTTTGTAAAAAATACATACTCGCCACAACTCTGTATTGGAAAGGATTTTGACCTTTAAGTCCTTTAAATATTAAATGCTTCCAGAGGAATGAAGAGGAGTTATTTTTATCTTTTTTTACCACGAATCACTGGAGGGAATGGTAAGAGTGGTGGTGGTGGTAGTGGTGGTAGCGATTGTGGTGGTGGTGGCGGTGGTGGTGGTTGTGACGTCTACCTATTGCGATGAAATGAGAAGATTCGCGAAATGAAAACAAAGCACACACACACACACACACACACACACACACACACACACACACACACACACACACACACACACACACAATTGCTGACGTGTGATGAACCAAACAGTAACGGAGATTAGTTCCTGACACTGAACAAAGATTGATACGCGAAATCAAACGCAGGAGTTCATCAATGTCGCTAGGAAATCGCATGAAGCTCATCCAAGCATTTTAGACCTGGAATGAAATCACTTTTACCCGGAGAACAGTGAGCGGCAATTTCTGAGCCTCTTATTTAAGCTCCAGTATAAAATATAATTCATTAAAACAATCCTTCATTATTCCTGCATATCCACTTCAAATTCCAACCCCTTCAGCACTGGGACACATTTTCATATTTACTCTACTTATTATTTGTCGATTTTATACTGCCTCAGGAACTCATACGAGGATTAGAATAAAGCAGACTTTGGTAATTAATCCTCTGACCTTCATAAACCTTTCTTAATGTCAATATAGTCGTCTAATCACACACAAAATTCAATGGAAAAAAAAAATATGTCTCAGTGTTAAAAAGGTTAAAGGCGCGTCCTGCAGTAGAAGAGTCACACTTGCATTATCATAAACGAGACAAAAGAAGAGGAAGGGGAACTGCGCTAAGAGTAATTGCAGCAGGAGTTTAAATTCGTATTATCAGGTGTGTAGAAAACAGACTCCATCTATTGAGGGAAACTTGCCCAGGTGGATGGCACTGGTAATGGCTTGCCAGGTCGCTTACGAGGCAAAGATGTCAATTGGCTTACCGTGTGGCTGAAATTACTTTGCCTTTTTTAACTTGTGCAAACTCAATATCCGTGACAGAGAGAGAGAGAGAGAGAGAGAGAGAGAGAGAGAGAGAGAGAGAGAGAGGGAGAGGGAGAGGGAGAGGGCGAGGTAGACAGACAGATGGTCAGAGGGACAGTTATGCCATTGTATAAGCAGCAGCATCTACACTAAATCCTCCATTTCATAACAAGAATATTGATGGGCGAGGGGGATAGAAGCTTGGATGGGACTTATGGTGAAGGGAGGAGTGATGGGGAGGAACATGACGAGAAACTCAGGAACACAGGAAAACATGAAGGGAACTATGGACGATGGGACAGAGAAATTAGATCAGGTGTGTGTGTGTGTATATGTGTGTGTGTGTGTGTGTGTGTGTGTGTGTGTGTGTGTGTGTGTGTGTGTGTGTGTGTGTGTGTGTGTGTGTGTTATGATATTTCCTTCTTTTCACGAGTTTAAATGATACCAATTTATTTCGTTTGTTGCTGGAGGAGTAGGTAAAGCAAAGTCAAAGATCACAGGTGCTGCAGTGATAGGAGTGCTGGGTAAGGCGTTCAGTTTTCTTAGTGTAGCTTTCACCGTTGGTAATGTTTCACTGCGCTCACTGGTATGCTTTCGCCCTGACATGGGCCCGTGCCGGCGATTCTGCTCCCATTCACTACCTCTCTTGTGTGTGTGTGTGTGTGTGTGTGTGTGTGTGTGTGTGTGTGTGTGTGTGTGTGTGCAATATACCATTCTCTCGTTTACTTTAAGTTTCCATTCTTAACAAAGATTTTTTTTCCAGTTGAAATACTGTACAAACTTTTAATGTTGAAACAACTTCAATAAATTCCCGTCGCACCTTCCAACCGAAGGCTTCCACACAAATCCACATTCGCCGCGGTTTTATTATAGTTCAGAAAAGTACTAGTTCACACTCGCACGGCGCCCGTCTATGAGACGAAGCGAGAGTGAGGAGAGAGCAACGCTTCCCCTCCGACAGCTGGCGGCAGACTGAGGCTCCATCTCGGGTTGGACCTCGGTCCCGCTGGTCTGTAGGGGCCGGTATCGCCTGCCGATTTTATTCCCAGGGTCCGGGTAGGGAGGGGGAAGCGGGTATCTCGAGAGTGCAGTGGGTGAGAGAAGATCAGTTTACAGTTTCTCTCCATTTCTCTTCCTTCACAAACTGCTGGTAGACATTTCACCGAGAACCGCAGAGCTTTTTGAGCAACAAACCTTTAGAAGTGACCAATACAACGATTTCTTTCATTATATCTCATTTCTTCATCCAGTGAGTGAATGCGCACCTGTCACATTATTCTAACGTGCAGAAGCTAATGCCCAGGTGCATCACTTAATTAAGGCAAGTAAGGCAGCGTGTGTGCCTCACCCGGTGCGTCAGGTGTCAGACTGCCCCGAGCATCTCCACTGTATTACCCCCTTCGATATCAAGTTCCCATATTGTGTTGATCAAATACACGGCCAATCAACACTATACTAGACACTGCATCGGTTCAGAGAGAGAGAGAGAGAGAGAGAGAGAGAGAGAGAGAGAGAGAGAGAGAGAGAGAGAGAGAGAGAGAGAGAGAGAGAGAGAGAGAGAGAGAAACTTAGCATGCAGTGTTTCAAACGTTCATTAGTACATACGTGGGAGTATTCATCGGTATGGATAGATGTGCTGTGTGTGTGTGTGCAGCCAGGCAGGCAGGCAGGCAGGCAGGTGATAAATTAAAGTAACTTGATTTAGCGCTATTAATTCAAGCCCATGCACAAACAATAACAATCTATCTATGTAACTAACTGACTTCGATTGCAACTGCACCACGATATATTTCCGTCACATCATTACAAGCAGCAAGGCTAATCAGATCCTTCTTAAATCAGCTGTCTTGCCTGCTTCCTGGATCTCCCCTCGCAGAAATACAGTTATAAGGTAGATTTTCCCGCATAAATCCTCCGAGTCGCCAACATAGAAGGAGTAAATACTGTGATTCTCTCCTACATGGATTCCTGTCCCTTCACCAGTCACCTTGTATTAACCTTTTTACGTCTATATTTGCTCCTTATCATCTATCAGGATTAACGGACACGCTTCGCTAGTAAGAAAAGGAGGAGCACGAGGAGGGAGAGAGAGACAGAGAGAGAGAGAAAGGTGGACGTGGTAATGATATACGCTACTCTCTATTATATGTTGCTATAGCGGCCGGAAAAATGCCACGTAATCCTTTTGAGACTTATTAAAGGGCGATGGGGTGTATCAGAAACTTAAGGAAAAAAAATACGTGTGTGTGTGTGTCCATGTGTGTGTTTGGGGGGGAGGGGGGAGGGTGCTTTATTCTCTGCATTAGGGAGGTGCAAAGGGCGTGCGGTTGAGGGCGTGGTTGTGGCAATGGGGGCGAGGCAGAAGGGAGTGAGGGGGGAAGAGGGTGTACTGATGGTGAAGGAAGGTTTGGCGGTTGTTTGGGGGGAGATGAACGGTACTGGAGGGATATTTCTCGTGACTGTTGAAAAAAGAGATAATAACAGTCTAAAAACAGCACTTATTTATCGTCCCTGTCGCTGTCTCCCCCCCTCTCTCTCTCTCTCTCTTATCTCTCGTTTTTTTTTTTTTCTCTCTTCTTTTTTTACGTCTTTTGTTTCTTTACTTCCTACTGGTACTATTTTTTTCTTGTTCTTATGTTTCTGTTTTAGTTAAATGGTTAAGATTGGGGTTTTCATTCTTTTTTATCTTTCTTTGCTTCGTGTTTTGTTTTTCTTTATTTCTCTTTCTATCTTATTTTCTTCTTCCTCCTCCTCCTCCTCCTCCTCCTCCTCCTCCTCCACCTCCCCCACCTGTCCACCTCCACCTCCTCCTCCTCCTCCCCCTCCTCCTCCAGCGTCTGTATCTGCATCTCACAATAACATTCCGTGACCCTTTCTGGCAAGGAGCAACACGCTACCGAATCTCGTCCCGTGTAATGATACCACCAATCCCTCGAGATGAAGGAGAGGCCGGAGCTGCGGGTGACGGATCCCTTGGTAGCGGCGCGGAGATCCACCTGGGGACGCTAGGCAGACGGGCTGTATATAATGAAGATGGGTCGGAGAGCGTTGAGGGCTGTGGCGCAGATAAGTGGGTTAGGACAAACTTGCGGGCCTATTAAGATTTACGAGTTAAGGGACGCAGTGACACCCAAGAGGATATTTTGGATTTGTTTCTGTATTTTTTGTTGTTGTTATTCTATTTATTTGATCTACTTTTTAGGTAAGGGTAACAAAAATAAGGAAAAAAAATATATGTGCCAGTCCTCTTAAAGAACAAAAGAGTTATCCGAAAGTTAAGGACAAATATCCCTCTTAAGTATAGTTAATTAAGTCATAGGAAGTTGGAAATATAGAAGCAGGTTGGAAGTTCCAGAGTTTACCAGAGAAAGGAATTAATGATTGGGAGTACTGGTTAATTCTTGCATTTGTGAGTTGGATAATTTTTTAAAACCCTTTCTCCCTTTTTCGGGTGGTTGGTTATGTGTTCTGCTTGAAGAAAAAAGATTGTAGTACTGCTCATGATCAAAGTTTCATTTGTCTCTTTTTGTGTGTGGATATTTTTTTCTTATTTGATCGTATTTTATCGCTATTCTCGTCTTTTACTGTCTTGTTACTCCTTGCTTCTGGATGCAAAGTAAAAAGATTGAGAAAAGATGGACTTATATCAGTTTACATTTTCTTATTTCATTCTTTTCCGTTCCCTTTTGTAATTGTACTATGCTTGACATAGTATATATTTTTCTTACTCTGACCTCTTTTCCTTCTTTTTTTCTTACTGTATTATGGATGCAAAGTGACGTGCCGGTATTTATGAGTTTACACTGTGACGGTCGCTTGTGGTAAAAGTTTGATGTATTTCTTTAACGCTTATTTTTCGCCTCTTTTCCGTCTTCCTATCGCTGAATTATGCATGCAAAGTGACGCGTGGCTGCCCTTTTATGTACAGTGTTGGGTGGTCGATATGAAACACCCATGCCTTGTTGTAAAAGTCGATTTATTGCTGCTTTTCTTAACATTCTTTCTTCCTTTCTTCCTTTCGCTTTATTATTCAGGTAGGGTGACGTGTGGTTGGTTATTAATGCACAACGTCGATCTGTTGCTTAATGTCATACAGACACGTTATCTAGTAAAAGTTGTGTTAATTCGTTCATTTATTTATTGTTACTTCTCTTATTTTAACGTTCTTTCTTTCTTCCTGTTGCTTTATTATGCAGGTAAGGTGATGTGCGGCTGGTCATGCATACTGTTGATCGTTTGGTTACTTTCATTCATCCACGTTATCTAGTAAAAGTTGTATTGATTTATTCATTTATTCATTAAGAGCACGTTGACGAATAATTCAGAAATGAGGGAAAAAATAGATCATCTACTTTATTACCTTTTTGTCCTTAATTTTAATTATGTTAAAGAGAAAAAAAAAATGAAAAGCGACTATGTATCTGTATCTCTTTTCATATGAAGCCTTTCTATGAGTTGATATTCGGCGCAAAGTAAAAAAAAGATCATTGTTGGCCTCGCGTCCGGTAAGCTTTCATGTGTGAGGGGAAAATATTACTGCTTGTTTCGATAATATTTTTCTGTTTTATCCCGTATCATTACACATCCGAAATTTTTGAGTATGTATTTTCAGTCATGAACCCATTCGATTATTTCTTGTTATCTTTGCACCATCAGTCAGTTAATATTCGTGAGTGAGAGAAGAACAATTTTTCTCTGTATTATGTCCATTTTATGTTAGTTACGGAGAGCATTAGGTTAGTTTGTTAACCTTTACTGTGGGATATTATTGCACCCACTAGCAACTTCCGTGTATTGCTAAAGCGTGTTTTTTTATAATTTTGTTTTTCTCCATTTTTTCACGTGTCGTTTTTATAGAGCTATTACGTTTTGTATAAAAAATCTACACTTTATTTTTGTTGACCTTTACTGTGAGGGATGGGCGAAATGGATGACTCGTGTAATGCCTTTCCCTTCCCCCCAGCATCATTTCACTTACCCGTGTACAAAATTAGGTATTATTAGGTTGAGCGATGCATATTAACTCACCTTCACAATGAAAGATGAAAGCACTAAAAAAATGAATAAAAGTACAAGTAGAAATTGTAATGTTGGTTGCATGGAATCTATTATACTTCTTTTTCCAGTGTGCAGTTACCGCTCTCTTGTGCTTGTTTGATATTGACAGTTTCTATTATAATTAGAATGTTGGTGAAATAGAACACGCGCACATTTAGCCAGGGAAGGTATGGGCTTGTTCCCCGCGCCACTTTAACACCACCGCCGGGTATTGCGCCGCTAATTGCCATCATGTCGCGACACACACACGCACACACACTCACAAAAGAGGGACTTGATTTTGATTAAACGGTGAAAAATTAATGTTATGAATCTCCCCCCTAGATATTATCGTGTTATGAGCGCGGTGTTTATAAAATCGTTCCGTTCTGAAAGTGTTATGTGCGTGGGAAGGATTCATGGTTATGCCGTCCAACGCGTCGATGTTCAAAGGAAGTATTGAATGAGCCACATTGAGTTGCAGGTAAACAGTGCTTAGCTGCAGCTGAAAAGGAATCTCTTATTCGCAAACAGTCAGCTGAAAAAAAAAAAAATATTCTTAGTAGACTCCCAAATGAAAGTGAATTGAATTTCGAAGAATTAGCTGAATTCACGGTACATGCTTTATAGAAGCTGACACGTACACAAAAATAGATGAAATTTTTAGTATTGTAAGTTATTTGTCCCATTCACCATAGATTATAAAGATACTAATAAAAAACGAACAATTTCAATGTTGGTAATACCAGAATCTTGTTCTCCACAAATAATAACAGAATATAAACATGCTGACACATTAAATAATAAATAAAAAGTAAACAAGGAAAATATAAAGATTTATTAATACATTTACTTGGCGGCACCGGACGCCACGGCCAGCTTATCTTAATCACGGCGGAGATTGGAACGGTGTATGCATAAAGCCACTGATTAATAACTCATTTTACACGCCAATGGGTGAGAGGGCGAGATGCAGCAGCGTCCTCTAGAGTGCCGCGCCGCGACCCACACCTCGCCGTGCTAAGTCAGGCCGTTTCTTCTTCCACTCACGAAATGCTTGATGGACGACCAATGGAATCCCGGCAGCAGAAAGATTTGTTTCGCGAATACGTATTGTTTTATTGTTAGAGATGCCCAAAAGTCTGCCTGTTGACTTTAGTTTGAATGGATGGCCTGAGAGAGAGAGAGAAAGAGAGAGAGAGAGAGAGAGAGAGAGAGAGAGAGAGAGAGAGAGAGAGAGAGAGAGAGAGAGAGAGAGAGAGAGAGAGAATGCAAGAACAAGAGTAGTATGAATTCCTATCACAATATTGATGAACCAAGTAACTGAAACCTTCCACAATGGAGAGAAGAGGCGCTTGTGATACGCCATTCGTCACCACTACTTGATGCCTATAAATACTGTGGGTTTTGTCCTGAACTGAGTGACAAGCGAGATATGAAAGAGTAATGTGGAATGTGGTGGTGGGCAGTATAAGACAATAAATCAACACACAGACTACCTTTGGCTGTGAGGTGCCCGAAGATTGGATCGTAACGCATCTATTGTCACGGCATGGAAGTTGATTGATAGAGAGCATTCATAAACATATTCATAGATAGTGTTGTGAATTCTTAGTATTCCTATTAGAATCAAAAGCGTTTTCTTGTTTTCATTTTCCTATTCTTGGTAATCAGAATAGCATGCACTCGATACTGAATTCTCGCGTTACCTTCACCGCTGCCACAGATCGTTTGAATGGCGCCTCCAATTGCTTAGAAAATGAGCTAATCCACTGCCTGATCACTGCACGCACACCTCATTACTTACTTACTTCATCAGCAAGGGCGGCTGATATACATATTTAGACGAACAGATTTACATTCGCTTCTAAGTAAGATGGTTTGATTCTGTGGAAGATATAAAGTGTGCCATATTGTGAATTAGATGTTTGTCGGTTGGTGATACACGTTGTGGCTGATGATAATGATAGTGGTGTGTTCTATATTGGTAGCCTTTCGCAGAGCAGAACACTGATCAACGAATTTATTTTGTTGATTTCCTAGCTGATTAATGATAAATTTAATTCCGTAATAGTGTTTCTTATCACAAAATTGATCTACATGTTTAATTTGTATCTCCTACAGTTACTAGGTAATTTAGTTTCGGTGACAGGAACACACACACACACACACACACACACACACACACACACACACATCACACCTCCATTATTACACACTGGTGGTCTTCTACATGACACGCGGATCTCGCTGGCCAGTATTCAGGATGTGCTTATTGTGTTTCCACAGAGCACATTGTATCTTGTGACGCGTGAGGAGTGCGTGACGCGAGAGCACTGGACGTGAGATATTTACTGGCAGCGTTGCTCTGTGGAATATTGTAGCTCTCCGGAATTTATCTTTTTTCTTTGTTTTCCCTCAATTTGAATAATAAGGTTAAGGTATTTTCCTCCAAGTTTTAACGCTTTGTATTTATTTATTTATTTTTAGTTTCCAAGAGGAACAATAAGTGAAGTTGATTTTGTGTTAGTGTAAGCTGTGTGTTGCGGCCGCCGCTGCACAAATGAATTGGCAAAGAAGTGTGACAGAGATGCTAAGTTATGTCATCCCCCAGAGCCCAGGAAAGCCTTGATTCCAGGCGATTTATATTCCGACAACTGAATGTGCAGTTTTCCAAAAGTGCTTACATTTCCTCTCACTCGTGTAATTGAATAAATTGCTCGCATTACGCCTGCTGAGAGGCCCTTAGGGAGTCTTTTCCTCGCACTTCACAAGATAAACCAAAGAGTAATTTGACTTTCACTCCGCGATGCAAGGGCGAGGCAGAGAGAGCGGGACGTGTTGGCTGCCCGCCACTATCGCACCCACTGGTGGCTAAACGGAGACATTAATCACCAGGGCAGCCCCTAGGGACTTACGGCCTAGGCACTGAGCTGACTGAACGTGGCGTGGCCCTCACCCCTCCCACATCAGCCAGACAGGTACTTCTCGCTAGTCTCAGGATACAATTCTAGTAATTTTTCTTATAAAGGATAACGTTTTACTAACCCTTCATAATGGCGACGACCCTTTGAACAGCAAGTAGTAAAGCTGAGTGTTCAAAAGTTATGGTGTAATCTCCCCGATACAAAGCCAGTGTTTTAAGAATGGTGGAAAGATGTTTGTTTATATTCCCCTTTATTGAAGTACGATGCAATCACAGTGAATTTGCAAGGAAATAAACCATTGGAGGAGGGAGTGAGGAGAGATTGGTATTTAACGACACGTGTAATGGACGAGCGGGGCGGGTGATGCCTTGCTCTTTTTGCCAAAGCTCTGGTGACATCCGCGGGTGGAAGCCATCAGGCATACACAGGAGTGACTGATCCTGCTGCTCAATAAACGGAAAACGGACAACAGTGGAATACAAGCTATTGATTTATTTTTAAGGGACCACTCAGTATAGGCCATTTGGCGCCGTATTGGAGTAAAAAAAAGCATGAAATATATTTAAGGAAACTTGGAAAATGAACATAAAGAACGAAAACAAAAATGCCACAAGGGAAAAAAGGTGCAAGGAAAGTAGGAAATTAATTTAGTGGAAGAAATGTGCGAGAAGTAGAGGTACGGAATCGTGACTGGGAAGGACAAAAAAAATGTGTTAGTTCGAAAGTTTGGTTGAAAAGTTATAATAATCCGAATATTGCCTGAAAAAATTAGTCTTTTCTTTTGGGAAAGGAACTACTACTACTACTACTACTACTACTACTACTACTACTACTGCTACTACTACTACTACTACTACTACTACGTGCTACCGTTGTCAAGAAATTAATCAAATGAAAGTGACGAGCAAAACAATTTCCCTGACCGAAGGACTCACCAGAGACAAACAAGTTGGTAATAATAGCATCATAGGAGCGGGGAAAACTCCTTTGGCGAACCACAATTGAGTCTGTTCGTTGCGCGTGATCGTGATTCTTGGCCCGAGAAGGAGGAAAACCAAGGTAGCGTAGAAATAGTGGGCGAGGAGATAGGGAATGAATACTTACAGTGCACGTATTTTTAGGTAACGTCACTTGGGGGCAGAGAGAGAGAGAGAGAGAGAGAGAGAGAGAGAGAGAGAGAGAGAGAGAGAGAGAGAGAGAGAGAGAGAGAGAGAGAGAATAAATTGTGTTATTTGGCATCTGTTTATTGTTCTTTTTTATTTCTCTTTTTCTCCTGGTTTTCACTTTTTCCTCCTTCTCCTCCTCCCCCTCCTCCGTCTCATCCTATTCTTTTTCTTTCTCTTTCTCTTTCTTCTCATTATCATTTTCATATTTTTTTGTTATTCATTTCTTGTTTTCTTGTTTTTGTTATTGTCCTTTTCCAACTTTTCCCAATTATCTTCTAACTTTCTTTCCTCATCTTCCTCCTTCTCCCTCTTTTTCTTCTTGTCTTTCTCCTTTTCCTTAGTTATTTTCTACTCTTCTCTCGCCATTATTGTCATTCTTCTCCTCCTTCTGCCCTCTCCCTTTCTTCTCCTGCTTGTCTTTCCCCTTATCACCATCGCTATCATTCCCTGTTACCACCATTACTATTATCAGTTTCAATCTTTACAAAGGAATTACGCGCATGCATTTAATCAAGACCTCATGAGCAGTAGAAAGCAGCGCGTGAGGGGACAGAGAGGTGAATGTAACCACTATTGTCAACTGAGTAAATATTTGTCAAGGAAGAAGGACTTATATGTGATGTTTAGTGAAGGAATGAATTACTTGTCCATTCTTTTATTCTTCTCTTTCTTCTTTTTATTCTTTTTATTTATTTGTATTTTTCCTCTTCCTTTTCTTTCATTTTTCTTTGTCCTGCTTTGTTTTATTCCTTCTTCTCCCATTTATACTCTTCCTGTCCGCTGTTTTGTTCTTTTTTATCTCCCCCATTTCCTTCCCTATTTCCCTTTTTCTTCCTCTGTTCTTTGCTTCTCCCTTCTCCTCGTTTGCTCTTTATTCTCTCTTCTCTTTCTCCTTTCTTCTCCCTTTAAACTCATTTCCCTTCCCTTTTCTTCTATTTCTATATTCACCCATGTCCAGCCTTTCATCTCTCTCTCTCTCTCTCTCTCTCTCTCTCTCTCTCTCTCTCTCTCTCTCTCTCTCTCTCTCTCTCTCTCTCTCTCTCTCTCTCTCTCTCTCTCTCTCTCTCTCTCTCTCTCTCTCTCGTGCCTAATTACACCACTAGGGGAACAAAGCTGTCATTATAAGCCATAGGGGAAATTTATGAAAAATTCGATGAGACTCGAGTCACAGATATACAAAGAAGTACAAAGGACAACATCAATTATTGCGGCGTGGAGGATAAAGTGAAGCTCTCGTGGGAGTCTGCCTTGTTATAAGCGTTGGAGGTGAACGTTTCCTGTGACTGGTGCTGATGAACGTTATGTATTTACAATGACTTTTATTGTTACTATTTTTTAAGGTATTTTTTATGGTTTTCTGGTGTAAGAAGAGGGTAATTGATGAAAAGTAAGGATGGTGTACTGTAACGTTTTAAATGGAGGGAAGTTACGGGTGTTTAAAGGTAAAAATGAAGGGACAAAGGAGAGAATAGGGATACAAATTAATGATTGGAACGATAGAAGGGTTACTATCATTGAGAAAAAGAATAGGGAACGTTGATCAGGGAATGTTATAGAAAGAGAAAGGCATAAAATTAATAGGAAGAGAGGATAGGGATATAATTAATGACTATGATGGGAAAAAAATGGAAAATATTGGTGTCAGTTGATTATAGGAAAATAGAGGGATTGAATAAAAGAATGAGAGAGAAAAGGAATAGAAAATGATGACCGGAAAAATGGAAAAAAAAGCGCCATTCTCACTATGACCGTCTTTACCACTCCCACTGACAAGAATGGAAGGAAAATAAAGATGCAGCGAACTAACAGGAATACGAGTGGAAAAAAGATGAATAGCAGCATGAAAATAACCAGCAGCACCACCACCA
>CM035191.1:12720928-12730928 GCA_020233015.1 Callinectes sapidus
GCATCTCAGTGACATGTGAGGCGGAGGAGAAAGAGTATAGGGAGCGCGTGTGGTGCAGTAGAGGCAGGCAGGTGGTAGCGGGTGACGGTGTTTCGGGTTGGTTTGTAGCATGTATACCTGTCTTCTTCTTTGCCTTCACCTCCACTTTGCTTCCCTGGCACGCAACCCACAGCTGGAGTATCACCAGTGGAATGAAGTGTCTCTTGAAAAGGCGGCGCGGCAAGAGATTGAACTGCGGCAGAAAAGGAGAAGGAATGGGATGGGAGGAGACATCAGCCGAAGGAGGAGACAGGAAGGGAAGGGAATGAAAATGTAAGAGCAAAGGAGGAGACCAGAAGGGAAAGGAATGGAAGGACAAGAGGAGAGGCATGGAATCAGCCAGCACATGCTTACCTAATGTAAAATGACCTCTTAATGGAATGGTTCTGCTTCGCCTATTGTTAACGTGCCTTGCAACGCAAGCACCCAAGTTCTCAAGTAACACTTAATGAACTCGGGACATTCTGCGTGAAAGACGACCTGCTCCTAACCGCACAGGAACTTTACTAAATTCTCTCCTGAAGTCACCACGCACTCAAGCATGACCGCAAGGGAGGAACAAAACCCAGCCAGACTTTCCTGTTTTAGCCCTGCACTCTTGGTCCACGGGGGAACAGTGGGCGAGCAAGGGAAAAACGAAACTAAAGGGAAACCAAAGAGACAGGAGGACACAGCAACCAGAAACACCGCACCAGATTATGAAGGAAAGACGAGAAGTATTCTTGTTTCACTTCATGTACTGGGTCACGGGGATGCAAGGACAGGAAAGGAAACACAAAAGAGAGGGAGAGGGAGGGAGAGAGAGAGAAAGGAGGGCACAGCAGGATCACTGAAACAACACACAACGGATATGAGAGAAAGAGAAGTGCTTAGCTCTCATATACTGATCTAGACAAGAGAGAGGAAGGGAAACAGAACAAAACCAATGAACGAAACGCGCGAAATGTACGAGAACCCGAAACACTACACAATCAAGAATCACACGTGTTTACCTTACCATATCAAGTGCATCGCTTTATATTCAATCTCAATGGTTTGCCTCACTATAACCCTCACTGTAGAAAAGCTTACGACGGCACAGAACCCCGAGACACCAACCTGCATAAATGTTGATCAAAGGCTACACGACTGATAAGGTAGAGTAAGGGAATGCTCTGAGAGGCTTTGAAGTGACGCACGGGAAGTAACCGGAGAAAGGCAGGACAGATGTGATTGAAGTGAAAACTGGAAAAAAAAGATAGATTTGTAGGTAGCAAGAGCAAGAGAGAGAAAGAGAGAGAGAGCAACCCAATTGATAAATACGTGAAAAAAGAAGTGAGGAAAGGCCCAATAAAGGGGAGGAAGGTGAAGGGAAACTGATTGAAAGAGAAATATCCACAAATACGATACATGGCGTGACCAATGAAAAATACGAGACACGAAAGGGGCCAGAGGGGATGCAGGAAAGAGGCGAGCGGACGAAAGGAGGTGAGAGGGAAGGACTGAAAGGAGAGCCAGGGGGAGGGAAAGGCAGAAATTGGAGGTAATCTGTGGCATATTCAAGAACGACTATGATGACCTCCTCCCATAGCTTAAAACATGACAATCTAATGGAAAGCTTGAATGGCAGGATACAGATTTCACTTGACTGATACATTTTTGTGGTGATTCCTGCTCTTGTCCATCTCCCGTGTTGATTCCAAAGCAAAGTGAGCTTAAACTATCTTAACCTTGTCTTACCTTACCTTATCTTTTGACGTATTTAAAGCACGTTGTATTGTCACTTTATTGTATAAGTATATAGTGAATAGACGTAAATGCAAATACGTAACATAAATAATGGAAAATGGGGGGATGGACAGTTATTCTTTTTGTATATTCCTTTATTTCGTTGCAGAGTTCCGTTTGTAAATTCCAGTGCTGCATCACTCACTATGAAGATAAATAACCTGAAGAGACAACACGTGCTATTTTTCACTCTATTCTATATTTTGGGGAGAGGGATTTGAGTAGAATTCCTCTAAATTCTGTGCTGTAGTGCCTAACCATTCTTTTTACATATATAACATAAATAACAAAAGAAAGAAAAACATACGCATTTTTTGGTCCTTTTTTCATAGTAGGAGCGGATGGGAAACGTTAAAACAGACCCTCCTTTCCTACTTTTTTATTTGTATTTTTTGCGTTATTTTCTCCAACAAATCTTATTCCCATGCAAAAGAATACACATGTAAAAACAAATCTAAGTTAATGATTAGTAGAATACTTCGCAACACACAGACGAACCACTCGTTAATATGTAAAATAGAAACCGCTGCTGTTATTGGCAATGCAGTGTTTACCGTCCCCTCCACACACACACACACACACACACACACACACACACACACACACACACACACACACACGTCTACCCAAAGAGAGGTCAGTTCGGGTCAGCAGGTGTTCACGTCTGTTCAGTGCATTTATTATTTATTTTATTTTTTATATTCATTCCTAATAGCGAGGGATCGGTGCCACTATTGGTATGTGAGAGGGTATCGGCATGCAGACGAGGTTCGTATTTGGTTTCAGATTGGATTTAAAGTGCTGGTATTGGTGTATTAGTGTGCGTGTGTGTGTGTGTGTGTGTGTGTGTGTGTGTGTGTGTGTGTGTGTGTGTGTGTGTGTGTGTGTGTGTGTGTGTGTGTGTGTGTGGCCTTATCTGTCCACCTAAACGAAAAGTAACTAAATTCAGTCTTTAGTATTGTATCACATCTTTGCGTTTTAGACTCTTTTCACCAAACCTTTCTGGAAGCTAATCATATTCAAAGTAACCCGTATGGATTTCTACACTCTTTACGGTTTACAATCTCTTACCGGAATACTTTTTGACATTACTCGATGCTTGCAAATTTAAATAGTTTCAGCTATATTGAGTTTGACCCAATACATGGATTAATTGTGTATTCATGCCTGCGTCCAGTGAATCAGAACATCCCTGATGGAACCTTTAAAAAATATATATCCTTGTCCTTTCCCAATCTCATGGCTAAAACACTCATGATCACCAGGACCGCGTCTCCACACCACGCCACAGTACACCTCAAAATACCGCAGCCCGTCCCGCCCCCCGAGCCAGCCTCTCGCGGGAGTGCATCCGGCTCGTTAAGACTCGTGGGCTGCAGGTGAACCTCTCTTGGACCCCTTAGCCCCAGGTCCTAGCCTCTCCATAAGATAAATCGAGGGGAAGCAATTTTCCTCCCCAGCTTTACGAGAGCCATTTGCATCTCATTTGAATACTCTTCCTCTGGGGGCCCTCCCTGCGATGCTGTGCTACCTTCGTCCGCTAATGGCGTCACCTGTGCTTACCTCGGTGACGTCACGGCGAAGTGAGGTCAGCGTGGGGTCAAGGGAAAGTCAGAGGGAGTTCAGTGGGAGGTCAGGAGGAGGTGAGCATGCCCCGCCCCCTTTGCTCTGGTCTGCTCCGCTCGTCCAACAAGAAATGGCTCACCTAACTGTGATTTGTAGCGGCACTCGCGGCGGAATGGTCGTCAATTCTGCCTGATTACCGCAAGGCCGCGCCGTTCATATCTAACGGCTGTTTCCCAGAGAGCGAAATAATCTTGCCTGGCTTCATTTAGCCAATGGGGGATTCTCAATAGTCCATGGAGAGGGAGTGCCTGTACACCCATTACTGTTTGGTGCAGGAGGTAATGGTGTGCCTTAATGATACATCCACTTGGTGAAGGAAATGCTGCAAAGGAACACAAAATACTGCTCAGTGTGAGAAGGGAACTTGGAGCACATTACCACCACAGCCAATCAGTGTTGTGTACAAATGTAGAACATTTCTGTAAGTAATCACCAGCCTTCACTCATTGGTATTCCCGCCGTTATAATGCAGCTTTGACAACAACTCTTGTATTACAAACGTGAATGAAAATCACTGTGTGTACGCGCATACGTTCACGCACACAAACTGCCAAGGAGGAGGGAATTAACATGTACACCTCACTTGTTAGGCTGCGAAGCGGGGGTAGCACATAGATAGGCAAGAATTTCTTATATTGATTGTAAAATATACTGGTCTGATAACCTGCAATGGGATATTCCTACAAGTTGGTAAAGACTGTTCGTTCTCCCCGGGACGCCTTACGAAATATCAGGTACAGAAAATAATGTTTACTTTCACAGTTAACGTATCTGTAGATGACATATCGCGTCACCCTCTGCTAAGTGACTGGCACTAGACGCAACATTAGTTAAACAGTTCACCACGCTTTCTCGTCATTATTCCCGGATAGAATAAAAATATAACAAATTACAACTCAATCTCACAAACCGTTCAATAACCATACATAATTACCGATATGAACACCTACATACAGCAACACACTCGTATATTCACCTCACTTATAAGTTTCTTTGGGACTTGTGTGGTGTGTGTGGGCGAGGCGAGCAGTGGGCAGCTGGCGAGAATTCGGGAAAAGCTCTCAGCGCCTCCCTTCGATCACTGACGCGGGAACCTGCCTGTGATTGTATGTGGGAGAGGAGAGAGAAGGTGAAGCCAGCCTGTTTTCTATCCTGGTTTTGTTCCCATAGCAGTTCAAAGCATAAAAGAATAAAATATAGGAAGTTAGAAGAGCTAGAAGATCACCATGTAGGAAGCAGATCAATATAAATTAACTATTATCCCTATCCATAACTCTATTTAATCTAATGTTCCTATACCACTTTAAAACATAAAAAATAAAAGAATAAGCTATAGGAAATTGCAAGAAGCTAATAGGTCTCCACGTGGCAGTCCCTGTACGAAGCAAAGCAATATGTATTAGGTGCTATCCCTATCCATAAATCTATCTAATCTTCAGGGGAGCTTACCTTATGACACGGGTAATAACAGGATCAAAGTCTGCTGGAAGGCCTATTGGAGGAGGCCTAGGATGAAATGCCTCTATGTCAATGTTAGTCAAATTTAATAGAATGACATGTATTTATTTGATGAGCATGGTCACGAGATATAAGTGTTTTAAAAAGCTCTACATTTAATATTTAATAAAATCTTCCCCCCCTCCTCTCTCTCTCTCTCTCTCTCTCTCTCTCTCTCTCTCTCTCTCTCTCTCTCTCTCTCTCTCTCTCTCTCTCTCTCTCTCTCTCTCTCTCTCTCTCTCTCTCTCTCTCTCTCTCTCTCTCTCTCTCTCTCTCTCTCTCTCTCTAACTCAATCAATACTTATTACCAACACCAGGGGGACCAGTATTAATCGAGACTCACTAACGAACTAAGGCGCAGAAACTCAAGATTTTAATGGACTACTGCAGTGTGACCCTCCTTTCTTCATTTTGTCTTTACTTTAAGGAAGAGGAAGGGAAGGAGAATAGGGAAAAATTAGGCAGTGGAATGTACATATTTTTCGGGAATTTTTACGTCTCTTTTTATTATTTTTTTCCTTTTTTTTGGCTAAGTGAAGGATGTGGATGTGACGAAGAGAGAGAAGCTGATGTGTATTGGCTCTTTGATCTCCTCCAGTCTGTAATTCTTCTCTCTCCCCCTGTCGTGTGTTGGTGCGTAATATTGTTAACTGATTAGCTGATGAGTGCTCGTGTGTGCTCGTGTGTGTGTGTGTGTGTGTGTGTGTGTGTGTGTGTGTGTGTGTGTGTGTGTGTGTGTGTGTGTGTGTTCAGTAAAAGTAGGAGAAAATGTGATATTATATATTTTTTTTCTTTGCGTTCGTTGTAATTGACTAATTATCAAGTGTATTTTTGAGTGTCGCGTAGAGAGAGAGAGAGAGAGAGAGAGAGAGAGAGAGAGAGAGAGAGAGAGAGAGAGAGAGAGAGAGAGAGAGAGAGAGAGAGAGAGAGAGAGAGAGAGAGACGAAAGACGAAAATAGGATGACCTTACTAGTTAGGTTAAGCTATGCGAGACCACTACCACCACCACCACCACCAAAGGGACAGCAAGTACTAATAACAATGGTGCCGCAGCGTGTACTATCCCGCGGCGTCTTTAATATTGGTCGGCAAATGAGATAAAGCCAGAGAGAGAGAGAGAGAGGCAGGGGAGGGGGGCGGAAGGACAAGCTTTATGAGGAAATGTTAAAAAAATAAATAAATGAATAAATAACGTAAACTAAAACATCAAAAGGAAACAGCGGTGATGATGGTGGTTTGTGATGACGAGCCGCAGTGTATTATTAAAAAGGTTGTTATTAATAGAGCATCCCTTGTAGTATAAAACTGTGTATAGATCAACCATTTTTCCCATTTTTCACTTTTCAGACATGGAAGCACAAATTTAACGATAATAGATAGTACGTGGCAATAAGTGAATAATTGGAATGTTAGTAAATATAAAGTAAGGTTCTGGAATTTGTAGGCAAAGTAAATAAGCATAATAATAAAGGAAGTGTTGGGATGTTAGTAAAGAGGAGGTGGTAATGTGGAATAGGAGGCGAAGTAAGTGATAAAAGAGGAATAGCGTTGGAATGTTAATAAATATGGAGTAGGAATTGGGAATGGGGAGGAAAAGTAAATATTAATAAAGGAAAACTGTTGAAATGTTAATATATATATGAAGTGGGAATCTGGAACGGGGAGGAATGGAAATAATTAGAAAGAAACAGCTTTTGAGTGTTAATAAATATGAAGTGGGAATTGGGAATAGGAAGCAAAGTAAATAATAATGGAATGACGTTGAAATGCTAGTAAGAATGAAGTGGGAATCGGGAATGGGAGACAAAGTGATAACAAATTGATAGTTTTGGAATAGCAGAAAAAATTACACATGAATCGGGAATGAACCAGATAAATTAATGATCCTTTGTGTTTTTAGAGTTAATTATTGTGTAGTGCATTGTGATTGTGTTATCTCTTGTAGCTACAGCTGTTTATTAACCCTTCCATTACTGTTTGACGTAGATAGATAAGTGGATAGATATTCAACTGGCCACCAAACAGATAATGGATGATGTGAGTTCATTCTCCCATTTTCCATTACTTAGTAACAAATCGTTGCTATTTCTTTGGTCACATTTATTTTTACTGTAACTAACAACAAATCATTTCTTGTTCTCCGGTCATATTTCTTTACTGTGACTAACAATGGAGGATCTTAGGAAGCTTAGATTGTCTTCATTCGAGGAAGGTAAGGAGAGAGATTCTTTATGGGAACTTCCACGTGTAGGTCTGATAGCTTCCTGATGCTTCCTTTGTGTAGGTTAAGGAAGGGAAGGACAAAGGCAGCATCCAGTGTACCATTGTGTTGCTTTTGAATGATTCTAACTTTTTCATTGCTGTGAAGAGAAACTTAAAATAGCGATACAAGGAAGCGAGGGAGACAAACAGGGAAAATAGAGACATGTAAGATGAAAATGGTAGGAAAAAGAGAAGGAAAGAATGGTCAATATGAAAAAGGAGATGGAAAATTATGAAAAAGATGAAAAAATAGAGAAAAAATGGAAAAAATAGTCAGGAAGCTATTGAACATTCTTGAAAATAGAACGAAAATGGAGATGAGGCAAGAAGCTGAGAAATCTTTGTTGCATTATCTGAGCGTGATACAGACTCAGAAGAAAAAAAAAATAGTACACGAAATGTCATAATAGCGTGTTTTCAGAAAGTCCGTTGTGATCTGCGCCAAATCACTCGAGCAGCAGACATACACAGGAAAAAAAGTGAACAAAAGAAGTGATCACACAATAGCGTGACATGAATAAAATACAAGATCCGTTTCATAATCATAGGACAAGTAAATAGAATAAGTATACAATAGCGTGTCAAAGTCAAAGTCTCTGCCACATTACTCGTGTGGGAAACAAACACAAAAGTAAAATAGAAAAAGAAAAAGTAAAAAGTTAAAAGTAAAAATAGAAAAAAGTAAATGGAAAGAGAATGATCGTACAAAGGCGTGTTATGACTAGATACACCAAAACACAGTTCATAAATATCCGTGAGAACATGATCCGTATTCAGAACCACTATGCTCTCTCACCACGAATATTTCCCAATGCCGCGGAGACGACTAGCAGAGTTTTCAAAGGTGTTTCCCCAGTTAACATTGTAGAAATCTTGTCACTCTGCCGCTAGGATCATAAAAGCACCTTAAAAAAAACTAAGTAAAGCTTTTTGGAATTGTGGACGTGAAGCATAGATGTGTTTGAGAATACGAGACCATAATTAACAGCGATAAGGATAAGTAATGTGAAGCGGAACTTTTAAGAGACACCAACATACTATTTTGCTTGAGAAACTATCTACTCACAAATATGACAACTTCTCCTTTCTTGTGTTGCTCGTGCTTCGTGTCCTGCAGCATATTGGCCCAGTACATAATATATTCCGATCCTTTCAGGGGATTTATAAAGCAAACAGACTCCGGCACTTCCTCGCAGTGGCTTCAGAAGGAAACGCTTTTACTGACTGAGGAGTGACTTGCTCTTCTTACTACTCCTGCAGGTGTTCTTATTCTTCCTATTACTTCTGCAACTATTCATTCTACTCTCACTACTCCACCTGCAGCTGTTCATCTTACTCCAGCAGCTGTCTTTCTATTCATACAGCTCTTCTTATTCCTCCTGCAGGTGTTCCTATTCTACCTATTACTTCTGCAGCTGTTCATCCTACTCTTACTACTACATCTGCAGCTGTTCATTTTTCTCCTCCAGTTGTTCATCCTAGTTCAGCGGCTTTCATTCTTCTCCTACTTCACATACAGCTGTACATTCTTTGCAGCTGTTCAACCTACGTATCATCAGTACGGCTTGTATACTGCTGCAGCCATTTTTTTCTGCACCGCGGTAATTACTTAATGACAGAGGCGTTTCCAGTGACAAATTGCGAGCGAGAGAGTCACTTGGTACGGGCAATTGTAGCAGTAGTAGTAGTGGTGCGTTTCAGCGAGGCATGGTTTTGTCAGACGGGAATTGTATTGTAAAGGTATTGTGGGAGTACTTCAAAGGATAGTTTTTGGAGTGTATAAAGGTATTGTGAGGTTATTGCAGGAAAGGGTATTGTAGGGTAAAAGGAGGGTTATTTATGTCACTTTTCAGAAACGCTTTGCTCTCTCACCCAAGCCAAAGAAATGTTTTGCAGGGTTTTCAAGTATGCTTCTCAGGTTAATGGTGTAGAAATCTTGTCAGTCTGCCTCTAGAACCGTGAAAACATCTTTACAACTATTGTCAATTTAAGTAAAGACCTGAAATAGTGGAGGGGAAGCGCAGAAGTGTTTGAGAATAGGAGCCTTTTATAATGTATTGAAAAGGTATGGAAACGTAGTGTAATGCCGGGAAGTGTAAAGAAAAGGGTGAGAACTACTAAATATTTTAGAGAGGTACTGTAAAGATATTGAATGAGTATAATAAAAGGTGTTTCATCATTGGAGTAACTTCGACGTGAAGAGAGTTTTACTGAACGCATGTTGCATTCATGGCCTCATTCTTTCCTTCCATTAGCAAATCTACGAGGGAAAAGATACGCACATCCCCTGAACAAAGCTCAAACAAGCACAAAAGTCTCTCGAAAACTTGATTAATCTCTCAGAATCGATGCTAGACAATGATGTAAAGAATTGCTCTTTATCTTCAGTTCTGACTTGTGTACAGTCTTCATAAAATTTCAAAGTTTTGTTCTGTGCGTAAAATAAAATAGCAAAGATTAAAGTTGTAAATTCAAAGAAGCGTTTGGAGGCTTACCCAGCTACCCGACAGACAGATCGACTGTATTTCCACGTGATTTTAAGGTTTGAATGAAAGGAAGAGAATGAATACAACTAAAGAAATCCAGACTTAAAAACTTAAAAGGGAGAAACAATAGATATGAAGAAACCTGACCATATATTCAAGTAAATCTGAAGTATGCTTAAAGAAAAAAAAAAGGAAGTTCACGTAGGCAAAACACTGTGTTGAAATCACCTATTAAAGTGAGATACAGAAGACAGAGACACCAGGAAACCGACAAAGTAAATAAAGACAGAAAAGTAGATAGAGTGGGTCAGGGATACTTAATT
>CM035191.1:12764739-12779060 GCA_020233015.1 Callinectes sapidus
CCCCCCCCCCCTCTCTCTCTCTCTCTCTCTCTCTCTCTCTCTCTCTGATTTTGTCTCGTCGTTGTAACGTTTTCATTATTGTTTCCTGATTTTTTCTTTCTTGTTTCATTTGCTTGTTTTTTTCGTATTTTTCGTTTTCTTTCTCTCTAATTTGTCTTTTTTCGTCTTTGTTTGATCATTTATCTCTTTTTTTTATTCTTTCTCTCTTTTTTGTCATAACTTTTTTTCATTTTCATTTTTACACATATACACACAACAATCATTTCACATTTTTATTTCACTTCGTCACTTACTCGCATCCCTTTCTCCCGTGCTCCCTACATTTATTCCTCTAAGCCGTTTACATTGGTTTCTCCCTCTCCGTCTCTCCTTTTTTACATCTTTCTTTGTCAACTTCTCCTCCTCCTCCTCCTCTTCCTCCTCCTCCCTCCCCTTTCCCACCGTTTGTGCCTCCTCGCCGCCGTAGCCACCACCACCAATGGCACTGGTGTGTTATAACCTCCCTCTTTCCCATTTGTTATTGGGTTGCCACCTCTTTGATCGCTCTAAAAGCCGTCTTCCACACCAATCTTCCGTGTATGAAGTAAGAAAACATGAAAAGATCACGAACATAGGAGGAAGAAGAGAAGGAGGAAAAGGAGGAGGAGGAAGAGGAGAAGGAGGACTTTCAATAGACACGTTCAACCTTTTTAAAAATTTCCGTGTTTCTGTGGGTTGATGTCTGGTTTATTGACGCAGAATTCATGTCTCCTGGCTTGCTTGGGAAGAAATACTGTCCTCTCCTGTTGTATTCCCTAAGGCGAGTGAAGCAACGTTGATCTTCTCTTGGTCTCCTCCCTCGCGATCGTCTTGTTTACGTCACTGTCCCAAAGCTGTCTGAGGTGAAGCAAGAGAGAAGGGTTTATTTTTATATTGGTAACACGTCCCTCTTTCCTTGTTTGTTTTGAGGAAAGCGCTTCTCCTCGGCCTTCACCTTCTATATGCTAAGGAAGTAAGAGTAATACGTTTTATTTCAAAGTCTGCCCTTGCCTATTCACGTCTCTTCTCGTCTCGTGATTCACCAAGGCTATCTCTGTTCTCTCACCCTTACACGCTAGCAAGCTCTAAAGGTGAAGTTAGTTATTTATCTTGTCGTTTCTCTATAAAGCCTCTCTTTCATTCCATCCTTCATCCCTTCGCCCTTTAGTCATCTCTTCTCTGTCCCTCAGTGTGCACAGACCTCACCCTTCATCCACGTCAAGGAACACAAGGTAGAGTAACAAGCTTAGTTATGTCTCCTCTCGTGACTTCCTCCTCTGCCCGCCCTGGTTGCTGAGGGAAGGGGAAGCGGTGATCTCTCTTCCCTCCCCAGACCGTTGTGTTCCTTGACTGTCACGTGGGAGCAGTCCTGTGGCTCGTATTTTTAAACACTTCTGTGCTACATCTCCACTATTTCAAAAGGTCTTATCTAAATTTACTTGAGTTTTTTGGGGTGTTTTTTACAGATCTACAGGCAGAGTGACAAGATTTCTACATTACTAACTGGAGAAACACTCTGGAAAATCTCCGCTAATCATGTCTGTGGCCTTGGAAAATAGTCGTGGTAAGAGCAAAGTGTTTCTGAATACTGACCCGAGTGTCACCGCCCGACTTCCCGCCCCCTTCCCCGTTCGCACACTCAGGAAGGGAGGGGACATTTACAGGCTCCACTGGATCACGCAGACGACCAACTTGGCTTAGAGGAGTTTCGTTGGGAGGCCGTTTGGTGCCGACCTGCCGCTTTACACGCGTCTTGTGCTGATGATAAACATTACTTCAAGACTTAATGGCCAACCCCCGCATCCTACCGCCTACCTACTCCGCTCACTCACTCCCGCCCTGAACATCTGGCCCTTACACGCATTTGCAGTCGCTTCAGCCACGCCCGACCTTAGATCCGTATTAAAAAATGCTTTGTCTCCCTACGATTTATTTTTCAAGGCCATATAGACGATAAGCGGGATTTTAGCGAGTGTTTATCCAATTAATTATATATAAATCTTGTAAATCTGCCTCTAGAACTGTAAAAAATATACCATAAGAAACTCATTCGAATTAGAATAAGGTCTTTTGAAATAATGGAGTTAAAGCACACAAGTGTTGAAGAATACGAGCCTTAGTTCTTCTCACACTCATTCCTGTCCCGTTCTGTGGCTTTCTTTCCTTCTTTGCCTCTGTTCCGCTGCCAACCTTTCCCCTTAAATCTCTCATCCGCGGTCAGCCTTCCTCCAGGCGCGCTGTGAGCAGTTTGTTATGAGGCCTTACCGCACCAATTTCATCCTACGTGCGGCTTCGTTGGTGGCAGTGAACGACCGGCAAGGCGTGAAACCTCACAAAATATGACTGTCTGTGCGTGCATGTGTGTGTGTGTGTGTGTGTGTGTGTGTGTGTGTGTGTGTGTGTGTGTGTGTGTGTGTGTGTACGTGTTGGGTGCGTTTGAAATTACGTATGGTTATAGATAGACATAAAAAAAATGAAGTCCATTTAAAAATATAAAGGAAATTTCACCAGTGTATTACGTGACGAGACAGCGAATAAAAGATAAATACATAAAAAACACAGACATGCCAAACTTCAGAAAAAACGGTCGGTGCCTGCAGGAAAGGTGCCACGAACACAGACAGACGTATGTGCTTGTGTCCTTCGCCTCGTAAACATGTCGCTACGTGGCTGGACCGCCTGAGTGGCCTGTCCGCCTCTCCACCGCCACCCAGCTCAGGCCAAACGTGCCTCGCTGAGTCCTCGCTCCAGTAAAACTCCCCAGGTCCTCCACTCCCGGGAACTCCTGAGGGAGGACACGTGCGTTTGTCTTTGAGGCCAAACGCCCGTTGTGATATCATGCAATGGTCGTCCTTGTCTGGGGAGTCATGGAGTCTATACCTCAATACTGTACCTGAACACTGTGCATTCGACGCTGGCCTCTGACACACCTCAACCCCACACCGATTCTCTTCAAAGGATTCTATTTAATTAAAGCTACACTGTTTGTTTTAAGGATGCTTTTTTCGGTACTAGGGACGGATCAAGAACACACACACACACACACACACACACACACACACACACACACACACACACACACACACACACACACACACACACACACATACACACGGGTCCAATAGATTGATAGGATAGTTCCGTGTTCGCCGAGACAGGACCAGTTCTGTTACGCGTGTTCCCTTAATGGATGTGTCTCGCTGTAACTAAGATAATTACTGTGTCTTCATCAGGTGTGGGTTGGTAGTGGGCTCATGGGTGGATGGGTGGGTAAATGGGTAGGTGGATGGATGCTCAGACTCGTAGAATATCGTAAAATCCATGATAGATGTAATAGATGGAAAAATAATATATGGACTGGAGGTAGTGGTGGTGGTGGTGGTGGTGGTGGTGGTGGTGGTGGTGGGTTGCGAGCAGAAGGCAATACAGAAACGTGGCCGAGATTATGAAAGCAGGAGTGGTGTGGCGGTGTGGTATGTCTGACAATACGATGTGAATTCTACATGTGTGCAGTGTGGTGAGTGAGATGGGGGTTATGAGTGTGGCAGGAATGGTGAGTGTGGCGAGGGATACGTATGGCAATATTTGGTGAAAGGAAAAGAGCCGTATTCAGAAACGCTTTGCTTTCCCACCGTGACAATTTTCCAGGACCACAGAGATGATAGGCTGGCTTTCAAAAGTGTTTCTCCACTTAATAATGTAGAAATCTTGCCATGCTGCCTCTAGAACGAAAAAAAAAAACATATTAAAAACTCCTGTACATTTCAAGAAAGCATTGAGAAATATAGGTGAAGTAAGGAGTGAGAAATGATACGAGTGTAACGGGGTGTGTCGTGTATGATGACGTGAGTGTAGCGGAGCAGGAGTGGCATCACCGGCAGGCTGAAGAATCTTTTACATGACAGTCACGTTGCGCACATTGATCAGCACGGCCACATGTTCCCCGCGGCGCCCTTGAGAGACAGAGGTAACGCTTTATCATCGTGTCATATTCCACCGGTGTGTCTGAGCTGAAGGGACACGCTTACACGGTTCCAGTACACGATATTACATCCTGAAGGTCCCTTGTACCTCCTTTCTTAGGCCTAAAGTGAATGTCCTCTATTTGGTCCGCTTTCGGCACGTCAACCCAGGTCAAAGGAAGGAGGGTCTGGCCGGTTCCAATAAAAGCAGAATTTATGATAGTGGCGCTGATGTGGGCAAGGTTGGCGCTCCTTATCGTGGGGTGGAGCAGGCGCCCACTAAAATATACCGATATGTTCACTGGGGGAGGGTTCGTCGCGTCATCAGTCCTCAATGGAACCTCTGACGTGAAATGTTGTGATAAACAGCGATTACAACTATGTTCACTGCTGTTGGTGATGATGCTAGCCTCTGTTTTTTCCTTTTTTTTTATCTATTTCTCTACCTCGTTCATTAACTTTATATTTTTTCCTTATTTGTCTCTCCCTCTTCCCTCACTTGTTTTTTCCTCCTTCTCCTACTCCTCCCCCTTCTCCTCATATACTTGTACTACTTCTATTATTTCTACACACACTTCATAGAAAATACAACCATTACAACCTGAAAACATCACCACCACCACTACTACCACCATCACCACCACCACTCGTAACACACAACAGGTAGGTAAGCCTTCTTTAAGTACTAGCCTGTCCTTTCTGTGCTGGCGGAAGGAAGGAAGGAAGGAAGGAAGGGAGTCTGGCCGGCACCTGGGGCGGGGAGCGTAATTAGTGTGTTCCTCAGGTCGTGGGCTCCTAGGTGAGGCATACGTGCGGTGCTGCCTTTCCTTCCCGTTGACGGAGATTGGATTCTGGTGGCTCGGGTTGAAGAAGCGCTGTGGACGAGACGTGTGGTTAAGCGAGACAGAGAGAGAGAGGGGAGAGAACAGAAAATAAAAGATGAGAGAGAGAAGGAAAGAAAGAGAAAGATATTATAGACTGAGAAACAGAGAAAAATTATATGTTTGTGACAGAAATGAGCAAAAAAGGAGAATGCAAAGTGTCATGCATGTGAAGTAGTGGATATACTCGTAGATGTTAATAAATGCAAGTGTAGCGTTAGATATATTCAGTAAACGTGTCTGGAAAGAGAAAACTTGCCTTCCTACACAGAAAAAAACATGGAAGAAGGTCAAGGAAAATTGCCGGAGATTCTCGTCTGCTGCGTGGTTATAAATACGAAATAAGGCTGATAATAAATGCATTGGCGCATTGTCAACATATTCAGAACTTGTGCAAGATATACTGAAAATAAATGCATTCCTGGTTTGTCAACTTATTCAGAACTTCTGCCAGACATCATGAAGAGAAAATTCTGTACACAAACAGATGTATGAAAGTTATAAATAGTAAATGTTGAGATTATAAACATATCCAATGTCAAATGTGGAAGAGAACCGAAATGCATCCATGAAAAGGAGAAAAAAACAGGAGAGATTTTGTCCTCCATACGAATTTAAAGATAAACTGAATGAATCACAATTAATACTGTAAGAAACTAGGAAATGTTAAAAAAATCATACCAAATACAATTTTATAACATGAATCCACAACTAAAGATCAATACTGTAATAACTTCCTCCTTCACATAACATATAACATTCATTCTCTTGTCTCATTTAGGAGAAAGAAAAATGAAACAAGGAAAAGAAAAACTAAACAACGAAGAGGAAAGCATATAAAAGAAAGAAAAACACGAAAAAAACTTGAGCTCAAAGATTAACGTTTCCTTGGAGTTAGACAGGAGAGATGGTGAAGGGAAGGATTATGACGTGCGGGACTTGAAGTATCGGGTTTGTGGAGAATAACACATTGGTGAAATATAGACATAACACAACTGGGTGCATTTTATATCGTTTGTGTGTGTGTGTGTGTGTGTGTGTGTGTGTGTGTGTGTGTGTGTGTGCGTGTGCGTGCGTGCGTGTGTACAAAGTCCTGTGGATGTAATAGTCACCGTGGGAGAGTTATTGCTGTTTCCTGTCAGGTGTTTAGTAAAATATGCCATTCTCTCTCTCTCTCTCTCTCTCTCTCTCTCTCTCTCTCTCTCTCTCTCTCTCTCTCTCTCTCTCTCTCTCTCTCTCTCTCTCTCTCTCTCTTGTGCACATATGACACATACTTTTCTTACCTTTTTTTATTTTTGTTCTGAATAGATAAGTGAGAAAATCCTATAATTCTTTATCAGATAAAACCAAAGTAAGATAACCCACAACTCACAACGCACCAGCTTCAATGCAGCGAAGCTCTTTAGGGAGAAGGGACAGCCATAATATATATACATTGACTGCCCACTAAGGATTCGATACTGATACATAGTGGAAGTTATTATGACAAGAATAGATTCATAAATAACAGGTATTCATTGCCTTTAAATTCGATACCTTATACCTGTCATCTCTTGCTTACCTGTTCAGCATTATGTGATTATGTGGTGTTTCGCTTCGCTTCATGCTAAAAAAAAGAGCGAATATTCAGTATATTTGTTGGTGGAAGGATAAATATCATTCTGTGTTTTGTGTCCATCTTGCTTAACTGGGAATGATGGAATCTATTTTTGCGATTACTGGAGAGAGAGAGAGAGAGAGAGAGAGAGAGAGAGAGAGAGAGAGAGAGAGAGAGAGAGAGAGAGAGAGAGAGAGAGAGAGAGAGAGAGAGAGAGAGAGAGAGAGAGAGAGAGAGAGAGAGAGAGAGAGAGACTTTACACAATGCCAAATTATTTTTTATTATCATTCATTGACTAAATGTTGTGTAAAAAAAAGAAAAAAAAAAGGAATTACAGGAAAGTTGAGCAGTGATACAAAAATCGTGTGGCGTGCGTCAGAAAACATGTAGATAAAGAAAGAAAAAAAAAAAGCAACATTGGTGTAGAGTTAGTGGCGTGTGGCGGACGTGGCAGAGATAAAGGCTGGCCGTGTCGCGCCACTCACCAATACCAGACTGCGAATTGTACCTTTGTTGTGTTTTGTCTGCAAACAACACTCCCACATCTGGATATTTCCTTCAACACACACATACACACACACACACACACACACACACACACACACACACACACACACACACACACACACACACACAGCTGGGCAACATATACATACAGGAAGCGTTAAAGGAATTACCATCAGGAAACCGCTTATAGCACAACCAACTGACTTCGTGACCGAGCGTGCGTTTGTGCGTGTGTCGGGGGAGAGGGAGGAGCATGGGCGCTAGTGTTGATCGGCAGGTGCTTGCATTGGAATGGAAATGCCATTACCAAGATGATAATCGTCGCTCTTCCGTCCGTAATGGATATAAGTGTTGGCAGGCACGCGGCAGTGGACGGAGCGGTCAGGCGGCACCTCGCGTAGAGTACCACAGATTTTCATAATTCTATTTGGAGAAAAGTAATCAGTTATTACAATATTTTTCAAATTTAAGTTATTGGTGCCCCGCGCTTTCCTCATGTGGAACCTAATTGCTGGTGTTTGTTGATCTGGGGATACACAAACACCTTACATATATTTAATTTGTGTGTGTGTGTGTGTGTGTGTGTGTGTGTGTGTGTGTGTGTGTGTATGTGTATGTGTTTGTGTGTGTGTGTGTGTATTTGTGTTAAAATAAAACATGTTTTATATGTTTAAGTTAATTTGATTAATTAGTCGCATGAAAATGTTAATCTACTCAACAAACACATCACCCGCGTAAACACACACACACACGCACACGCACACGCACACGCACACGCACACGCACACGCACACGCACACACACATGCACCTTGGAATAGTTCAGCACAGGTGATTAGAACAAGGGAAAACTTCATTACAGCGTTGCATTACTGCCCCGTCATTACAACGCCGCACCTGCTGCTCCACGCCACAATGGTGTTATGTTGTTGTCTAATCAACCTGACACAACTGTTGCTTGTGTCTCTCAACAATGAAGCTTTTATCTCACGTCGTTTTTACACTTTGAGCTTTGCCTGAACCGTGCTTTTCAGTAAACTCTGGCAATATAAGGTTGTTTTTGGCACCGACCACGCAGTTCAGCTGGCTCAGGTTTGCTGCGAAAGATACGCCTTGGAGACAGTCCATTCAAAATATTTACGGAAGCCCTACTTAAAGCATGTCGATCTGATATATTCATAGTCATCTGCGGAGACACCCACAGTAATTTGCATATATAACGCTATTTTTGCATTAACCCGGAGCAAGTTAAGAACAGAAAACCATTACCTTTTCCTACCACTCCGCTTAGTAAGGTGGCTGGCTGGATGGCAGGGTACACACGGACCACATCACCTCCCTTGGAAAGACTTATTGGATACATATGGAACGAAAACATGCTGGAAAAACACTGCTGCCATAAGGAACATACGGGACTCCTCACTACTGACTCAATAAAGTAAGACAGAAGACGACTGCTAATTTATTCACTATTATTCCGCACATACATGACAAGAAAAGACTGAGTAACACTGGGAATTTAAGGTCCTCTTCATTCCTTTACCTTCATGAGCGTTAGGGTGACCCAGCAGCATCTTTGAGGAACAGTGTGGTGAGGGGAGGTGGGCAATAGTGTTTGTTAGACAGTAGACGTGTGGGGACGGGATCAAACCTCGCCACCTCTTCAAGACTTGATTTTCATGAGTATTAGAGCAGCCACAGCAGCATGAATGGGAAACAGTGTGGCGATGGGAGGTAAGCAATAGTATATGTTAGATAGTAGACGTTCAGAAGATCACACCTCGCAACCTACCTGTGTTTTTCGATTTTGTGGGTATTGAATAGTTCCACGTTCGTCAATAGTTATCTCTCTCTCCTTCAGCTATCTGCGTCACTTCATTTTTGTAATAAATGCAGTTTTTCTAATATTGCTGGGGGACATCGGTAAGATAAATGAGTTAATTGCCCTCGTTAATTGAATTATTATGAAGGGCTAATTAAAAAGGGGTACCGATTAAGTTTCAGTGTGTGTGTGTGTGTGTGTGTGTGTGTGTGTGTGTGTGTGTGTGTGTGTGTGTGTTTCTTTTATAATTATTTTTGCTTTTACTGTGGCATAAAAGTGCGTGACATAGAAAAAACTGCTCACTTTTTTATTTTCCATTCATTAGTTCCTCCATAAGTAATTTCTAATAAAATCACTCCTCACTCATGTTGATTGTACAGGACAAGAATGAATATTTTCCTTTCTGTCTGTCTGTCGGTCTTTCTGTCTGCCTGTCAGTCTTTCTTTCTTCCTGTCTGTCTGTCTGTATGTCTGTCTATTTGCTCTAAGAGGAACTGAAAGAAGAATGACCGAAAGAAAGCAACTAATTCATGTAGAGAATTTCAATAAGAATATGCAAACAGTAAAACTTTTGCAGTATAGAGTCGGGTACAATATTAACGTAAAATTAGAAGACCCAAACGAGTACATTAACAAAAAAAGAAGATCCAGTCCACTATAAAGAAAGCCATGACATCAATGCTCGTAACTCGGCAAAAAGCAGCAGTCTTGAAAACCTGAAGACAGCAGCACGAGACAGGAAGGAAACCGACACGAGAGTCCAATAAGAAACTGAAGAAAGCTCGCTAAAGGAGTGGAAAATATTGGCTTTTTGCATTTTCCTTCGGGCTCTTATGGTCTGATACACTTACCTCCTTAAAGAAAAAAATCCATAAACATAAAAGTTCACCGCTACGTTAGAAATGGATGCAAGTTTGTGGTTTCAGTTAGGAGAGATACCCTTTATTTGGCGGTGAAAAATGAAGTCATTATCATACAAAGGATGGGGCATTAAATTTCAGTGGTATCATTAATTAGCAATACCAACTGGGTGATAAAACGCAACACAACACAATGGTAACTGATGTACAGAGGTAATGGTGGCGCTATATGACCCTAGTGTTGCTATTTCGTCAATCCTACAACAACTGAGAGTGAAGTAACCTCAGCTGAGTGAAAAAGATGGAAGGCAGAAACGAAAATAGCAGGAATGGAAGTTGGAATTTGGATTTGGTATTAATTCTTTGTCTTTTTTTCACTTTAAAGATAACCATGGTAGAGATATTCAGACAGTTGGAGGGGGAGGTAGAGGAAAAACGTAAGTATAAAGAGTTCAGTTTATTACCCTTTATTACTATTTACGCTTGTGTTTTCCCTTTACCTCCGCCCTCTCCATAATACCAATAATGTCCGTCAATGGCAGAAAATATGAAGATTTGAAAGCGATTCCTTGTTTAAATTCAGTACTAAAGTCTCTAATACACACACACACATACGGACGCTCTCAGAGACACACGTTTACATATCACTCCTCCATTATGCATGTCTTGGTATTGGACAGTTAACTTAATTAGCCTGTTCGTTGTGCGTTAATCAGGTGGCTCTCGCTGCTCTTGTTGGTCCCTGCTCGCCCTCAAACTGCTGCTGAAACTTGCCGCCTCCTGACTACACCGTTGAGGCCAAAAACACGACCTGGTGCAGCTAATGTAGATAGTGCAGGCTTTTACCAGCTGTTCTAATACCAATGCTTATTACGATAGTGATGATGTTGCTGGTAACTGCCAATAAGAGGCTTACGTGTTTAGCTTAATTTAAAACATGACTTTATTTTGATGCAATACACTAAACCTTTTTTGTGTATTTTTTTCTGAAATTTGAATGACACTTCTGTCCAGCTGTTCTAATCTCTCTGATTATTGTATTAGAGATTATCATATTACAAATAATTCAATTAATTAGAGACTGACTGCATGCTTAATTCAATTTAATACATGAATTTTTCCGGGTATAACTCACTGGACATTGGTTACTCATTCAGATATGTACATGACGCTCTGTTCCATTATATATTTCCCCGCGATACATTTTTCAATTCCTCGTAGTGTTATTCAGAGGAATCCGAATTTCATTGTAGCAGGATATTGCCCATTTTGGAATTAAACGAAACTAAGCCTGGTGGAAGTCTCTGAGGTAATCAAATCTTCGCTGGCTGGCTGGCGGGAATCTTACTTATACAAGGATAACGCAAGACTCAGTGACACATGGACGTAAGGCGCGTGTTCTTGATTGAGTGTTTCTTTTTCATATCCCTTTGGCCTTTATCCTGCTCTAATTTAAGTCTTCAATGATTTAACTCTTTCACTGGTAAGTACACAGCAGTCTTAAAACAACAAAATATTTACAAACATCGATAAGAAAGAAGAGAAAATAAAAACAAGAACATATCTAACAATCTTAAGCTTGTAGAATGTTTTGAGATGGCTGAGCTAAGAGGAGAGATCTCGGAGGTGGTTTGTTAATACGAAAGATAAACCAAGCCGCAGAGAAAGTATTAACCCATTATTGAAACGTATTCTCACACGCTCTGTTATCTCATCACGACTATTTTCCATAGAGATAATTGGCTGGGTTTTGTAGTGTTTCACCTATTGAAAAAGTATCAAACACCCTTGCAAACTCACGTAATTTTGATTGAAGCCCCTGGAAAGTAGTGAGATGGGACGCAGTTTTAATTTTTTTCTTTCATAACATAGTCCTTTAATTAATAAGATGAGAAAACCAAGATTTGTTGAGATTACCACTGAAATTATGAAATGAGTCTTTCCATAAGTGAAGTGTTTTGGTGATTCCTGAAACAAGCACTGAAAGAAATGCTATATAGCTACAGTATAAAGGGAACAAGAGAGAGAGAGAGAGAGAGAGAGAGAGAGAGAGAGAGAGAGAGAGAGAGAGAGAGAGAGAGAGAGAGAGAGAGAGAGAGAGAGAGAGATGTACTTACGTAACTTTGAAACCAATTTAGAGTGCTTAATTAACTCTGTTTTAGGTGAGGTAGTTAGTGATGCTAATGATTCTAAGCCTCAGCCTTCCTTGTTTACAAATTCTATAGGGGACACACACACACACACACACACACACACACACACACACACACACACACACACACACACACACCATATACATTTCCCTGCTTCATATAGCGTCGTTACTCGTATATACATCCTGAGATACCATCAATCAGTAAACATTAATTTTGAAGGTCGGAAAAAGAGGGTTTTCATGGAGCCAGAGAGAGAGAAAATAGCAGTTATTCATCTTCTTTTCATCTTTTTCGCTCCGTTTCTCTTCCCACTCGTCTCGTCTCCCTTCCTCTCCTCCTCTCATCTCCCTGCGGTAGGCGGGAAAGTTATCCTGAAGCAGAAACTCGGAATAGCACTGGTAAAAATATTTATGATTCCTGATAATGTGTCGCGAACTGGAATCGAGTTCGGTGCGAAGAGGAGGAGGAGGAGGAGGAGGAGGAGGAGGGGGAAGGGGAAGAAGAGAAAGATGAGGAAGAGGAAGAGGAGGAGGAGGAAGATGAGGAAGAGGAAGATGAGGAAGAGGAAGGGGAGGAAGAGGAATGTAATGATGAAGACGAGGAATAAAAAAACATGGGAAAGAAACACACACACACACACACACACACACACACACACACACACACACACACACACAGACACACACACACACAGACACAAACTAAAGGGACCCTAAGCTTAAGCACTACGAGGGGAGGCAATAGAAACCAACCTTGCCAGCTTTCTGAGTGTGAAGATTCAATGTCGTTTATTAAAAGTGATAAATTGATTTGGACGCGTAGGTGGCGGGGACTTTCTGATTAGGAACTTTGGGAAGGACGCCCACTGAATACGTAATGAGAAAGGCATGATTAAAAACTGGGGCAGGAAAAAAAAAGGTGGTCTGAAACAGATTTTTTTTTGGAAGCAGAATTGAAGAAGGAAGAAGGAAATAATAAGGAAAGGAAATATAAATGTTGTTTCTTAGGGGATTTTTTTTATTTTCATTTTTTAAGGTGACTTTTTATTCAGGTAAAGTGGAAAAAATATATAGCAAGAAAAGGATAAATAAGTTTTGTTTCTATTTTTGGATTTTTTTCCTTAGTTTGTCATATTATTGTTTTCTTTCTTAATCACTGACTTTCCGGAGATAGAGTAAAACTAGAAATGATAAGGAAGGGAAAAAAGTGTTTCCGTTTCTGAAACTTTTTTATATACGTTTTATCTTTTTCACTTTTCCTTAATCAGTGACATATTTTTTTCTTTTTTATTTTGTGTTCCTCTGGTAGTCTTCATTTTAGCTTATCATTTGAAATAACTTGTTCTTGCATTCACATTTTTCATTTCTTTCTTTTTACTCAAGTTTTTAAAATCTTATGTGGCAGTTTCTTCGCCAGCTTCACCCTCTAACTTAGAAAAAAACATGTAGTACACTTTTCGAATAATTCTGTTGATCTTTAAAGGGAACTGGCAAATTAGTGGGCTTTTCATTTCAATTATCTTTCTTTTTGCCCTTGGCCAGCTTCCCCCTCTAATATATATAAAAAAAAATGTCCCACACTTTCCGCTGTTGATGAAGGGAGTCACAGGTAAAACTTTTGATGGACACCTCGGGTTTCACAGCGACTGCTCCGGGAAATTTAGAGTGGCCTCCCGTTGGGCATCTCTGGCACAAGTTGGCGGGACTGAGGCGAGTTGTCTGGTAATTGTTGGATAGTTCGTTTGCAATTTGTGGTTTGATATCCATAATGAGTCTTGCCTTTCCTCTAAATGTTGTTTCTATTCATCAATGTTGTGGAGATTGTTATTTGGGGGCTTTAGCTCACGTGGAACTTTTTATTGTTGTCTTTGGCAGTGTTCCTCTTAACCCTTTCCGTACTGGGACATGTTTTTATATTCATTCTGCTTATTATTTGGCGATTTTATACAGCTTCAGAAACTCGTGTCGGGGATTGAAATAGTACAATGTCTAGACCCTTCCTAATATCAATAAAATCGTCTCATCACAACCAGAACACAAAGTAAAAACATATCCCAGCACTGACCAAGTTAAATGAAAAAAAAGTCACTTCGTAATTTAAAACCCCTTCAATAATTCTGGATCGCAAAGGGAGACAAACACACTGCAACATGATATCCAAATCTGAACCCATTAATCACTAAAGAGCGCCACGCGGTTCCCTTACACAATCATGGCTTAAAATATTCATAGGGAGCATAGCAGTGTTATGGTATTATCCGGAATGTGATCCTCCTCGCCTCTCCTCCTTATAGCTTCCAATATGCAGCGGAGCAGAGCAAGGGCGGCGGTAACAGTACTGCTGATCATCTCCACCAAACTTCCCTTTGTTTTGCGCAGAGTTGTGGCTATCATGTTATCACAGTGGCTCCCTCTCTCTGTGTGTATCTCTCTCTCTCTCTCTCTCTCTCTCTCTCTCTCTCTCTCTCTCTCTCTCTCTCTCTCTCTCTCTCTCTCTCTCTCTCTCTCTCTCGCCTCGGC
>CM035191.1:12827112-12849612 GCA_020233015.1 Callinectes sapidus
CGAGAAGAAAAGAGTCAGAGTTGTCTTTAATGCGTCTCTTCATTTGCATAATGTTATTAATTACTTTATTTGTCTGTTTGTTTGTTTGTGTGTGTGTTGTCGCGGTCAGGGTGATAAATTGGCTTGAAGGAAGATAATCATGCAATATTTACTGTATTTTTCTATTTGATATTTACGTTGTTTTCTTTTTTTGCTGTTGTTGGTTTATATATTTTTGTTTGTTTCTTTTGCAATTAAATCATTTATCTTCATACTTACTTTATTTTTATTTATACTTATTTCTCTACATTTGTTACCATTTTCATTCATTTTCTTCAGTTTTGTGGTGGCGAATTAAGCCTTTTTATTCCAAATGTATTTCACTTTCTTTTCCTCATTTTCATCTTTCTATTCTGGTCCTATTCAAAGGAATGAGATCCATAGGAGTGACGTAACAAAGGAGTGGCAAATCAAATATAAACTTCAAAGGAGGTGACATTTCATGGGAGTGAGAAAACATCAGAGGACTTTCCTATCCCCGTCTCTTCTCAATTACGGAAAGTTAACATGGGTGTATAGACCTATTGTTTTTAATTAGGTTAGATTAGGTAACTGTCACTCCATCGTTAATTCATTTCTGTGTTATGATACTCCTTTGAAATGTCATTCTTTCAATACAAATCTTTCTATTCATATGAAATTATATCAACTTTTTCTTAACTTATCACGCGAATTCAATCATTTTTGGACCAGCTTGCTTTTGATAAGATTAGGTTTGATAAGGTTAGGTAACTGTCGCTCCATCCTTATGTCAATTCTTTGTTATGATTCCCCTTTGAAAATGTAATTCTTTCAATACAGATCCTTCTACTCATACGAAATTACATAAACTTCTAATATACTATACGAATTCACTCATTTTTGGACCAGCTTTAATATACTTTCAATTTAACATCCTTTTCAATATCAGCTAATGTCGTCCATCACCTTCACGCAACACTCTTCCCATTATTAATCCTTTATTTCAATTCCGCTACATTGACGTCATTGTGTCTGCAGTAACTCGCATCAAACACAATTCATAATGCACGTGACACGGTAATCGAATACGTGAAATATGCATCCATTGAAACAGAGCAGAGTATTTTATTTTCTCCCGCGTGTCAATTGTTAACGACACTGGAAATATTGCGCCCGCTGGAGATTTTATTATTTATTTTTTTTTTCGTTTTCATTATAGGTTTTAATATGAAGGAAAAAGCGATCGTGTATTTCCCCACTCAGTTGACGCAGCTTTGGTGATTAATAAAGAATGTAGGAGCGGTAGTGTGTAGTTTGTTATTTGGCTGGTGATGGAAATGTGTCAGTGTGTGTGTCAGTGTGTGTGTCAGTGTGTGTGTGTGTGTGTGTGTGTCAGTGTGTGTGTGTGTGTGTCAGTGTGTGTGTGTGTGTATGTGTGTGTGTGTGTGACGGGTGTTAATTAAGAAGTGAGGTGTACACAGAATTAGATTTCCTGTTAGTTGTGTGTGTGTGTGTGTGTGTGTGTGTGTGTGTGTGTGTGTGTGTGTGTGTGTGTGTGTGTGTGTGATGATAGATCAAATAAATGAAGAAAAGAAGAAAAGGAAAAAAAGAAGAAAAGACAAAACTTTACATTCTCTTTAAAGCAACTTACGAATTTCAGTGCAATTTTTTTTATTCCCAGCATTCGTTTTCTTTTTAATTATGAAACATTCCACTTATTAAAAAAAAACGTAAACATTTTTCTAAAGCAAGATCGGGCTATAAACTAACCTTAAATCTATGCTAAGTAACTACAATAATACATATCTAACTATACCTTCTTTAACCACTACCTAATTCACAGTGTTTCTCTCGTATGACTTCTAAACTAACAATAAAACCATCTCTCTATTTTCTTCCCGATTAATTAATACATACATCCATCAGGTTACTTCTAAACTATCAGTATATTAGTTAAAACTCCACATCTGTCAAAACTACTTTAAATTAATCAGAACCATAAATTAGGTCAAGTAATACTAGTTATACCGCACTGCATCAGTCATCACTAGTCCAAATCAGTTTCGACTAATTTCAGGATTTAACTGTAACAAATACAATCTATCTCTTCCCTCACTAATACTTCTACACACTGGTCCGTATTCAGAAACACTTGGCTCTCTCACCACGATTATTATCCAAGGCCACTGAGGTGATTAGCAGTTTTCAAGAGTGTTTCTCCTGTAAACAATGTAGAAATCTTGCCAAACTAACCTCTACAACAATAAAAACACCTTAAAAACTCTGGTCAATTTGGATAAAAACCTCTTGAAATAATGAAGATGAAGCACAAAAACGTTTAAGAATACAAGCTAGCGTCTATTTCTCGTTGCCTTCCAAACAGTAGCGGTGAAAGCGAAGCCACTAGCCAGCGACACTCGGCCCCTGCAGTGCCCCACGTGCAGGTAGCGAAGAGGCATCTTAGCGCCAGATAGGCAACAAGACGGGTGCAACAAGTACGTTACTATGTGTAGGAGTGAGATAAGAGAGTGAGGAGGTGATGTAACTCAGTGATAAGGTAAAAGGGGGCTCTCTCTCTCTCTCTCTCTCTCTCTCTCTCTCTCTCTCTCTCTCTCTCTCTCTCTCTCTCTCTCTCTCTCTCTCGTGTGCGTGTGTGTGTGTGATGACTAATGAGAACTAGCATGAGAAAAAATGGTTAAAATCAGGAAAAAAAAAATCACTAAACAAACACCAAAACGACGAAAAAGCAGCAAATTTCACTCGCAAAACCATTAACTTTCCCACACACCATAAAAACACGAGAAAATAAACCCACCCCAAAAATAACAAATCAATCAACCACACAAAAAAACAAAATAAAAACACACAAAAAAACACTAAATCAAACACAATAACAAGCTTCACAACACGTCCTTCCCTCAACCCCACAAGCTCCCACCCATCCTTCCCCCAGCACGGAGCCAGCCAGGTAAGAGAGAGAGACGAGGGATAACAATCATGATATCTTGTGCTTTACTGGGCGTTGTGTGTGCTGTGCGTGAGACGAGGGTGTGTTTGGAGGGCTGCGGGCTGCACGACCTACCCTGAGGAGGAGGAGGAGGAGGAGGAGGGGGAGGAGGAGGAGGAGGTACCCAGCCATACCCATACCAGCATCTCTCACTTTCCTCTAAGCTTCCCTGTTAATTTTTCGCATCAGCCTTGTATTACTAAGTTTCAGAGTAGAGACAGGGTTGCTTTAGCGCAGCTAACCCCCTGTGACGGGCGCGGCAGGGCAGGGCAGGGCAGGGCAGGGCAGCAGGGTAGCGAGGTGGAGAGGTAGTGTGGAGACGTACAGCATCCCCATCTCCCTCCTCCCTCCTCCCACGAGTCCCTAATGGTGAGGTTTATTTACCAGTGCATTATGGGAGGTCTGGGTTCAGTGTCTGTGCCATCAGCAGAGTGTGTAGCGTGTATGGTGATGGTTAGCAGTGTTTGGTGTGATGAGGAGGAAGGAATGTGGGGGGATTAGTGAGTGGTAATTGTGCGGCGTGGTGAGGTGTGGCATCTCCCATCTCAGCTGCTTCTCTCTCTCTCTCTCCCTCTCTTTCTCACTCCTCTGCCCCACCATGACCATCTCCCTGCTTTACTCTGCCTCCCTGGCGCCTCCTGCTGCCCGCGGAGGGCCCACACACGTGCTCTTCACCTCAATGCCACCTGACACCGCTCCTCTGCCTGCTCCGAAACATGCCTGGGAATATAGGATCAAAAATTCCCACGGTAACCCATATTTTCCCAGGACTTTCAACCCACACTGAATGGGGGCGCACGCTCTGCCCTCTGGCGGACGGCTCGCACACTTTCCATCCTATTTCCCTCAATTTTACAGTTATTTGGCGGTGCTGGTGCGCTGTTTCCGCCGAGACACGCTTGCTACACCCCCGCCTGAGCCACCGTCAGCAGGAGCAGGACAGGGACGGCCAGGTGTGGCTATAAAACGCAAAATTCCCACCACCAAGCGCCGCGTTCACACGGGAAGTTTGAATACTTTTTGTTTACGCTCGGCACAAGGGCACTTCCCGGCTAATAAACTTGTCCTCACTGCCCTCCCCGGCACTTACCTCGCGTCACACCCCGCAGGCAGCCTCCACGTGCAGTCCTGCATCCCCCGGCCACTCACTGCACACCACAGACACACGGTAACTCATAAATCCAGGGCGCGAGGGAGCGGTGAATGACAGCCTCCTCGCCCCCAGAGCTCCATGTGCAGGGTACGGGAGGGAGGCGAGAGGGCGGGGCAGGGAGGGGCGGAGGGAGGCCACGGGTGAAATACCGCTACTGTTTGCCACCCACTAGCCCGTCATGACCTGATAGCGTGGTACTGTGGCCTGGTGTGAGGAGATGAGGGGCCAATGCTGTGAGTACCGGGGTAGCGGGGGAGGCAGATGCGGAAGTTATCGTTCGGTGAGTAAAATCTCCCAATATTACGGTCACTCGCGCTGGGCATCTGCTCTCAGGCGACTGCGTTCGGATCCCTGCCTGGCGCGTGACTTCGGCTTAACACGACACCAATACTACCTTACTTTCTCTCCCAAACACACAAATGCACACCTAAACACGAGATGATAACCAGCAAAGCATTATACTAAGAACACTTATTAGTTTTAGGTAAATTAAGGTGTAGTTTTGAGCGTATAGCAATAGAAGGAAGGAGGAATAGTGTGTGTGTGTGTATGTATGTGTGTGAATGTGTGTGAGGCAGAGGGTTAGAGCGGGTTTACCATCGACATAACTTCTATCTCTATTCTATGGCCATGTGGTACTACAAACACACCATGGTCTCTGTATTACCGTTTTCTCTTCGCCAACTATTTCGCGGTTAATTGTAAGGCTTTTTATATTTCGTGTAGAATATTGTATAGGAAAATATTGTAACATAATTGTGAAGGTTTTGTTGTGGTGCCTTATGGAGAGAGAGAGAGAGAGAGAGAGAGAGAGAGAGAGAGAGAGAGAAGAGACTCTCGTCGAGCTTCTAGAATCTCCAACTCTTCCCGTTTGTTTCCCGTTTTTCCGCTCTCTTTCCGTTCCTCATCTCTCCCGCGTCCTCTCTCGCCAACCATTAATCATACTCTCTCTCTCTCTCTCTCTCTCTCTCTCTCTCTCTCTCTCTCTCTCTCTCTCTCTCTCTCTCTCTCTCTCTCTCTCTCTCTCTCTCTCAACACACCGGAAATTCTACTTCTCCACCTATGCCTTCAATTATCATCTCCCCCGCCTTCCGTTTTCTTCCGCGGCCCATATGGTACAGACTTCACTTCGCTTCCCACCACATCATTGCACTTCATTGGAATGTCGATTGTTCTTTTCCTGCTTGCGTCTTGTGTTCCTCTAAGTTCTTAACGCTACTGGATAAGTATTCAGAAACCCTTTGCTCTCTCACCACCACTATTTTTAAATGTCACAAGGATGATTAGCAGAATTTTCAAGTGTTTATGCTGTTGATAATGTAAAAATTTGATCACCCTGCCTCTAGAACTGTAAAATCACCGTAGATAATTCGTGTAAATTAAAATAAAGGCTTTTAAAGTAATGAAGGTGAAGCTGTACAAATTTGTCATCTTCACCATTATTATTAACTTTATCAATGTTGTTATTTGTTTATTTATTTATTTTGGTTTAGTTTCCCTTCCTGTTTTCTTAGGTTAGTGATACGTAAAATCGTCGATATTAATATTTTGGTCTAACATTCTTAATTTTTGTTCCTTTCCAGTAATATTTTTCTTTGGTCAGCTATAGAATACATCGTAGTTTTCCTCATTATTATTATCATCATCACTATCATCTTTATCTTCATCATCACTGACATTATTTCCACTCCTCAAAATTAACTTGAACCATGTTTCTGTGACAGAATAAGGATAAAAATCTCTTCACAGTTTACAAAGTGGCAAAATAATGATAATCATTTATATCTATATATGATAAAGTTTAAATGTGTGAACAATATACATATTCCTTTAGTATGTCAAGCAAGAAAAAAAAATCAAAATGCCACAAGCTACATATATCTCTGTTAAACTCAGGAACTCCAAGTCTGCTTCTATATTTCCATCTTCCTATGACCTGAACTCAATGAAGAGGGAGGTTTCAAGACATTTATCCTATTCTTCAGGCTAACCCTCTTGGACCTGCTCAGGAACTGGCATCTCAGTGGGGTTTTTTGTTCAATTCTTTCTGTTGCCCTTAACCAGATTTCCTCTTAAATAAAAAGAAAAAAAGAAAAAAGTCAAGACCTGTATTCAGAAACACCACTCTCTCTCTCTCACCATGACTATTTTTCAAGGCCACAGAGGTTCTCAGGAGTGTTTCTACTGATTAATATATAAAAGTCAACCTCACCTCTCACCAGAAACACAAAAAAACGTCCTTGAAAACCTGCACCACTGGAACATATCTTTACCACAAGTTTGGGGTGTGATTAGATGATTTTATTGACATTAGGAAAGGTCTATGGAGGTCAAAAGATTAATGGCCAGAGTCTGTAATATTTTATACCCCTTATGAGTGTCTGAAGCTGTAAAGAGTCAATAAATAATGAGCAGCATAAATATGAAAATGCATCCCAGTACCAAAGGGATTAAAAACCTGCACTACTTAAATTAGACACCTTGGAGAGACCTATAGCTTATTTTATATTTAGCGTGTCATCTTTAGTATGTCACGCAAGAAAATGAAAATAACTCTAAACAACATTGGCTACATATATCAATAGCCTGTATTCAGAAACACTACTGTCTCACCACAACTATTTTCCAAAGCCACAGAGATGAATAGTAAAGTTTTCAAGAGAGTTTCCACAGTTCATAATGTAAAAACCTAGCTCATCTCCTCCAAAACCACAAAAACACCATTGAAAACCTGCATCACTTTAACTCTAGCCCCTATAAAGTGGTCACAAGGGGAAAGGAGGTTTAATATGCATTCTTGGGAGAGGGACTTCATATATAAATCACGGCAAGAGATAACAATGTTGCCGCTATCATCTTGCAACAGAACGGCGCTGTGAAGTGTTATCTCCTGTCACTCCATGGAAGGCAGTCACTCAGTCCCTCACTTCATCCACAGTCAGTTATGATAGTGTCTCATATTTATCTTCATTTTTCATTGCTCTTTTTTTTAACTTTCTTTTTCCTTTTTTTTGTTTTTCATGTAAGAGGAGAGATCTGGCCGAGGAAAACAAAAATTTGTAAACAAAAACACCCACTGAGATGCCAGTCAATAAGCAGATTTGGGAGAGTTTGTCAAATTAATGGGATAAATAAATGTCTTGAAACTTCCCTCTTAAATGAGTTCAGGTCACAGGAAGATGGAAATAGAGAAGCAGGCAAGGAGTTCCAGAGTTTGCCAGAGGAAGGTATGAATTATTAGAATATTAATTAACTCTTCCATTAGAGAGGTGGACAGAATAGAGATGAATAGAAGATTCTTTAGCTGTGAGGACATGAGAGGAGATATGTTTCATCACCAACATTATCATTACAAATACTGATACATAACTAGTGATGCAGTGAGGAGAGTCATAAATACAATACATTTACCCACGATTCAATAAAATAAATATTAAGAACAGCCTCACATTTGTACTTAATTATCTATGTTGTTATTTGAGAAACATCATGTTAAATATAAAAATAACTTCCAACAAAGCACTCAATCATCACTCCCTTCACTAAAAAACAGTAATAAAGATAAGAATAAAGACCTTTTCAGTCCAATCTCAATATTCAAACAATAATGAAAAAAAATAATAAGATAATAAAAATCTCACGACACAGAAAGGTGCTAAACTGGAGAGAGAGAGAGAGAGAGAGAGAGAGAGAGAGAGAGAGAGAGAGAGAGAGAGAGAGAGAGAGAGAAAAAAAAGAGGGTAGTTACTTATTGCAAAAACCATACTGATTAAGAATAAGATGTATGCAAGTAAGGTGTGTGTGTGTGTGTGTGTGTGTGTGTGTGTGTGTTAATGAGACTGGTGGGTAAATGATTATCTTGAGGGAAATACTTACATGCTATCACACACGCACAAAAAGTTATCAGCACTGGGCCAAGGACAAGGCAAAGATTAGTCAAACTTCCACCATAACCTAAAAGAAATGAGGACTTCTTGACATGGAAACTCAGGGAAATGATAAATAAATAAAAAAAATAAATCATGAAAAGAAAATCATAGTAGTACAAAATAAAAAAGAAAATACTATAAAATATAATCTTTTTTATATCTAAATGAAGACCAAAAGTACAAAAAAAAAACATAAATAAAAATACAAACAATAAAAATCCTACCACTTCCACAATATAAACAAAAGAAAACCACATAATAAAACTCCAGAAGACAACAACCAAGGCCAAAGAAATAAAAAGAACAGTGATAACGATAAAAGGAAAACAACACAACAAGAACAACAACACTCACTCAAGCAGGTGTGGTGGTGTTCCTCAAGGGTGTGTGTGGTGGTGCTGCCTGTCCTTCAGCCGCAGATCAGGTCAGGTCTACCGCACCACACCACAGCATTGCACCACACTCCTGCCACACCAAGGAATGGGAAACAGGTCAACACTCATTATCTCACATTGGACTCTTTGATAATGTTGTAGTGTTAGGTTAGAAAAGAGTGGTAGTAGTAGTAGTAGTAGTAGTAGTAGTAGTAGTAGTAAAGGATGAGGAAAAAGTAGTAGTATTGACATGAATAACAATAATATTCACATTGGACTCATAAAAACATTCATTCTTCTTCCTGATACTATTAATAACTATATCAATACTACTAGAGCTCTTCCTCTTCCCTTTACTACGACTGCTACCTCTTCTCTACTACTACTACTACTACTATTATGACTATTACTACAACTACTACTACTACTATTATGACTACTACTACTACTACTACTATCATTACTACCACTACTACTACTACAACTACTACTACTACTACTATACTTCTCTTCCCTAATCCTTTAATATTATCCAACACACAATTATTAATACCTTACATTGTTACCTTAGAGTGTCAACAGCAAAATAACAGGTAAACTCTGGAATTCCCTGCCCTGCTTCTGTATTTCCATCTTCCTATGACCTGAATGCATCTAAGAGGAATGTTTCAAGATAATTATTCCATTCTTTTGGCTAATTCTCTTATACCTGCTCAATGGGCCTTTTTGTTTAAGCATTTGTTACCTTTGGCCAGATTTTCCCTTTAAAAAATTGAAATAAAATGGAACTTGACTGGCATAAACTTTGTCTTTTCATTAGCTAGGAAACCCCACTCTATCCAACCGCCACAATTACTACCTCAAACTTTCCTGGCCTGGCTATTCTTCAACAAATCCTCACCCAGAGCTCCTGACACAATGTGGTTTGATGGTTCAGGTGACCACAGCACCCTGATGAAACATGGTCACACTTGTCAGTAACCCAGTATGTTGATTGGCCTTGACATGACAGTGGGTAAGACAACAGTAAAGGTGGTAGACAAATCTCAGGTTGATCCTGGATTTCTTTACTTCACTTACATTCTGACTACAAGTATCTCTCTGAGGAAGATTTGTAATTGAAATGTAAGAGAAGTAAAGTATTCCTGGGGTCAACCTGAGATTTGTCTACCATATACTGTAACTGTACAAGGCAAGAGTATCAGTTATTTGATCATTGTTTATGATAAGTACATTATATAGAACACATTATGGCCCTTTTCTTTTTTTACCATAAATGTAAATCTCTCTCTGTGGGATGAGTCTGTGGTAGCTGTAATAACTCCAGGAATGTGTTTCATCTTGGATATTTTCCAAGTCCAGTGAGATCTGCACCACTACCAAATGGTCCTTAAGGGAGTGTCTGGTTAGGTTAGGTTAGTACCATTAAGGGGGTATCTAAAAGACAAAAAACATAAAGTTAGGATTGAGTTAGGTTAGTGTCTTTAAGGGTCCATGAAGGTCAGGTTAGGCTGGATATCACTGGTTAGTTTAGAGTGATTAAGGAGGGCCCAGGGGTGCAAAAGGCCACTGTTAGGTTAAGCTAGGAATTTTCCCTTCAAAATACACCACATCATCTTTAGCTTTTTTTCATGATATCCAAATTTGGCATTCTTCACTTTACCATCAGCTCCCCAAACTTGTTAGAGGAACGTGAGGGATGGGAGAAGTATGCAGCGATAGACATATCATAGTGAATTACAAAGGTTTTCACTTCCCTTCTCCTGACTCTTTTTAGGAAACAGCATATTGTATAGGCTTTACTTTACACAACTTATCAACACTTGTTCTGCTTGACAACTCTTTATAAAGAGCTACTCATAAGGTGGCCCAGCCCTGCCACCAACACAAGGCAAATAGACACTGCATGTAATAACTTCCTAAATCATGTCTGTCTTGCTATCAACAACAACACTAACCTAATCACCACAGATACACACAAACACCCTCATCACACTACCACACCACAACACCACCACCACACAAACACTACAACAACTACAAACCCACACAAACACTACAACTACAAACCCACACAAACACTACAACTACAAACCCACACAAACACTACAACTACAAACCCACACAAACACTACAACTACAAACCCACACAAACACTACAACTACAAACCCACACAAACACTACAAAACCCCACAAACACACTACACCACCACACAAATACCATAATCACAACACCATAGAGACACACACCTTCACACAAACACTACAGACACCACCACACACACACTACCACACCACAACTACAACCACAAACACACTCCACCACTACCACACCACCGCTACAACCACAACACCACAGACACACACACACTACACCACCAACACACAAACACTACAATCACCACACACACAGACACACGCAACCACCACCACCACCACCACACAGACACACACACACACACACCACACCACCACCACCACCACCACAATCACCATACCACGCAAACACCACCACCACCACCACCCTCACCCCAGTCACGCCACGACACACAGTTCTGCACCACCACCACCACCACCACCATGACCACCACACACAAACACCACCACCACCGCCACTCACCTTTCTCGCACCTAATATACGGTCACTGCAGGCACACACCAGGTCAGCAGCACGCACGCCAGGCCACACTCAGCGCGGGGGAGGTGGTGGGGGGACAGCAGGGCCAGGCGGGGTCTCTCCTTCACCCAAAACAACACAACCAAAACGGCCACGGGCGGGCACGCTCCTGATGATGATGATGGTTTGTTGTTATTCCGTCTCTGCAACGGTGTTATTTGTTTTTTCTTTTTCTTTTTTTCTTTTCCATCCATCTTACTTAAAGTGAAATATGGTAATGGTTTTTAATGGTCTAGAATGCTGTATGATTGATTTTGGGTATATGTACAAGGTATTAGTGTATCTAGTGCTTTTATTTCTCTGGTTTAGTTTCCACTATGTGTTTCTTCCTCTAAATTCAAGAACCAAAATAAAATCTTGTTGAGGATAAAAAAAAAAGATTGAAGTCGTAATTACGTGTTATTACATCAATCATCTCCCACGCAGTTAAATAAACACCTGTGTGTACCTAACTAACATCTTATCTCTTTTACCATTCTTCTACCTAACCTTCTCACTGGCTGGTATGTGTTCCTGTTATATTTATATTTATCAACACTGAATTAATACTAACAAACCCCTGACATAGCAAATTGTCACTCTTCACCATCACTGATAAGGCTGACTGGCTGACTGGACGCCACAAGAGGGAGACTAGAGCGAGGCACAGTCGTATTTGTTTATTATTATTTTTTCCGTTTCCTTTCTCCTCACTACCCTTGGCCTCGAGTATGGACTTGGAGGATGACTTCTGCCTTGAGGAGGACAAGCTGTGAGTAGAGTACAGTCCACATTGAAGGAGGAAAGGAGTATTGGTGACTGACAGGTGTTATCTCCCACTGGTGACTTAGGACACGTTGACAGACTGGTAGTACTGTTTGGTGGTATGTCTTGTTCACTGTTGTCGTTTTGTTAATTTTTGTCATTTCTTGTCTCTCTGTGGGTAATTAGAGGTGATACAACTTTGTGTAATTACGTACATATACTACTACTGTTACAGCTACACGTTGACAGACTGGCAGTACTGTTTGGTGGTGTGTCTTGTTCATTGCTGTCGTTTTGTTAATTTTTGTCATTTCTTGTCTCTCTGTGGCAATTAGAGGTGATACAACTTTGTGTAACTACGTACTACTACTTATACTGCTACTGTTACAGCCATACGTTGACAGTTTGACTGGTTTACTTGTCTCCAGTGTTTATAGCTCTCGTTTTGTTTGGTTTTGTCATTTCTTCTCTGTGTGTCAATTAGAGGTGATTCAGCTTTGTATAATTACGTACTACTACTACTACTACAGAAGTCTTACCAATAGTATCTTAAATCGGTAAATATTCAGTTTGTTGCTTGCCTCACAAATAAATGCACTGCCTATTAATTTCTCGGCAAAATAAGGTGCTTCATTATTTGGAAGCCGTTTTTCAGTCGGAAACTACAAAACACTAAACCTAACCTAACCTAACCCAACCCAAACTAACCTAACCTTATTCATGTAAATGTTTGCCAATAGTGTCATGCTCTCACTCTGCCATCACCGCTGCAACCCACCGCCCACAAGTAACTCACTATTTTATTTAAATCCGTAACAGCATTTCTAACAATTTGTGATTCATATACATGGGGTTCAAAATGCATAGAATAATGAGATCTAACATGTGGCAAAGGTGAGAAGTACTGCAACAATCTGGACAAATGTCATTAAATCTTTGCCGTCCGTCTCCATTCCAACTTCAATTTGGCGTTCGATAGACTATGGGAAAGATTATATTACTCTAAATTTTGTGCCACAGGAGCAAATATGAATAAAATATAGGCTTCCAAACACAAGGTAACCTAACAGAGAAGCCACCCCCCCCCCACCCCCCATGACCTCTCTAACTCAAAACCCTAAGGTAGTGAGTTTTGCCCCTTCACTCAGAATAATGAAGAACTTGAGGCAGCAGGTGTCTCCTCTGGGCAGGTTGGCGTGTAGGGTGTATGTCCATTTCAGCCCACTGCTAACTTGGACCACCTGATAAACCAACTCGGACCATCAGCGCTTGTTATGAAAGCTGTAGTAGATGTGTTGCTTTCAGTGGCAGACAAAGTAGATCCTCATGTGTCTATAGTTTTTTATTTACCTGCTCCTGAGAACCTCACCCATCAAGGAAATCTTAAATGCAGGACTGCACGTGAATATTTTACTGCTTTGTCAAGAGATGCTGTTGGTTCGATGACTACTACTACTACTACTACTACTGGGACCATGACTTCTATACCACCTCTGCTTCAGATATTAATGCTCTGATCGATACTCTTATTACTGTCCTTTGTTAAGTTCAAATTTTTCTTGCCCTGTTGTTGTTTTTAACTTCAGAAATATATGAACAAGACAAGACCAGTCAGTGTGAGAGGTTTATTTAACATAGTTCCTCTTTTCAGGTTTTGTGGATATACAGTGTTGGACATTGAAATACATACTAAACCTATAACTGATGATTGTCGATATGATCATTAGATATTCATTAATCTCATATCATTCAAAATTTAAACTATGGCATTAATAACATCAGAAGACAAAAAATATATTAAATCAATTAAATCTGTTTGAGAATTCACTATTAAAGATTTACCATCAGATTATTGTCAATTTCCAGCAATGTGGTCTTTAAATAAACGTTTCCATTATTCACATCACATTATAAAATCTGTGTTATATGTATCAATGTCCACCGCTGCCAGTAAGTATTATTCAGTGTCTCAGTGTCATATATGTACATTTATTGATTGATAATTACCATCATTTACATGTTATTTATTTCAGTTTTTTCTTTCTCACTTCTTTTATCCGTCCACCTTGCCTGTAGAAAAGCTTGGATTGTAAATTTTGTAGTATGTATAGTTGTTTTAGTATGAAGGCTATCAAGAGACATGGCTGTTTTATATGTCTGGATGTAAATATACACACATTTGTAAACATGCATGGTGCAGGAAGTGCCTGCAACCTTAGTGTGTGTATGTGTAGTGTTATGTTTTATTTTCAGGAATGTCAAGTTTGTGTTCTATTTTAATCAACTTTGTGCGTGTGTGTGTGTGTGTGTGTAATTCACTGTAGCGGTCGCCTACTGGTCACCAGCCAGCCTTTTCCCTGTGGAGGGAGCTCAGAGCTCATAGACTGATCTTCAGGAAGGGCTGAAACCACATCACACACTACACACCGGGACAGCGAGGCCACAACCCCTCGACTTACATCCCGTACCTACTTGCTGCCGCTGCTGCTGTGTGGGTGAACAGGGGCTAGATACACATTAGGAGGCTTGCCCATTTGCCTCGCAGCGCCCGGGACTCGAGCCCGGGCCCTCTCGGCTGTGAGCCGAGCGTGCTAACCACTACACTGCGCTGTGTGTGTGTGTGTGTGAGAGAAGACCAAGCTAAAAAGAACCGTACAAAATGTCTTTAAAACTCAAAAATACAGAGTTCTTTTTTATAGCACAGCTCAGAGAAATACATATAAAAACTATTTACTCTCTCTCTCTCTCTCTCTCTCTCTCTCTCTCTCTCTCTCTCTCTCTCTCTCTCTCTCTCTCTCTCTCTCTCTCTCTTTCTCCAGTAGTAGCTGTTAGACCCCCCCCGGCCCTTGACAGACACCAAGCACTGACTCGGGAAATAAATGTTGGGGCATTCCTATCTTGACCTGTACCAGTACTCCCCCCTCCCACTTGTTGACCCTGACGAGGCGGAAGAAGAGAGACGCAGGAGGAGAGAGATGGATTACTATGGCTATGAAGACTATTTTGAGGACCGCATGTAGGGAGGGAGAGAGTGTGTGTGTGTGTGTGTGTGTGGTGTGTGGCTTTTTTTGTGTTTGTGTTGTTAGTGTGTGCTTTATGCTGTTGGATCATGTGTGTGTGTGTGTGTGTGAATGAGAGAGAGAGAGAGAGAGAGAGAGAGAGGAAAGAGTGTATTTGTGTGTGTTTTTCTTTGTATTGCTTTTATTTTTTGTTGTTTTCATAGTTTGAAGTCTTTGATTGTGCTTCATTGGCTGTACTTCTTTGCTTTTGTGCTTATGTGGCTCTATGTTTATGAAATGTGATGTGTTGTTTGTCTGCATGTTCCTCCTATATCATTTTCTTCTTGCCAAAATGAACAGCTTGGTAACTCCTTCTGTCACAATGTTATATTCTCACAAGGAAAGAGAGCGGAAGGGAACTTGTTTTTGATGCTTACTGGAAAAAGTTTGAAGTGAAAAGAGAAAGTATAATGTTTTTTTTCTTTTAATTTTTCTCTCTAAGCAAAATCCCAACCCATGTTCTCCTTAGACTCAGCACAATTCTTCTTCACCTTCTCATTCTGAACTAAACCTCTCTCTTATTCATATTCTTGCTAATTCACTCTCTTCTCACCCTGAACTAAAATCTCTCTCTTCAGATTCTTGCTAATTCACTCTCCAATCATTCTGAAGTAAGACCTCTCTCTTATCTGGATTTTTGCTAATTTACTTCTCATTCTGAACTAAAACCTCTCCCTTATTCCTCCCACTAGCCCTGAGACCAGAATTACATCAGGATCCCCTGTCTTATTTAACAACGAAGAAGTGGAGTGAGTAGAGACTTAAGTGGAGACTAAACGCAGCATTATTTTGTAGTTTTGTATACCGTACTTGATGCCAAACTCTGAGGTAAAATGGTACAGTACTTCCTTGAGACTTGGGTGAAGGTCAAATGCAGTATTATTTTGTAGCGTTGCTTAGAGTATACTTACTTACTTGGTGCTGAACTCTGAGGTAAAATAATACAGTGTTTCCTCTACCTAATGAGACTAAACTGATGTATCTTAGCCTTGCCATAGTGTTTTATTTGGTCAGTTGGCAGCTTTACCTGTCAATCAATCTGCTAGTGGGTATAGTTTTACTTGATCAAGGCTTTGTTCAGAATTATGATCCCCTCAACGAGACATGTGGGCGATGGGTGAGATTGTATACTGATATGAGATGAGGTCAGGCCAGGTAAGATTGTATTAAATTAGAGGTGAGGTTTAGTTAAATTAGCTGAGGTGAGATGAGGTGAAGGGGGGAGAGGTTAGGTTGAATTAGTGGAGGTGAGGTGAGGTGAGGTGAGGCCAAGGTAGGCAAGGAGAGGTGAGGGGTGGTGAGGTGAGTTAGACAAAGTGAGTTGTGGTGACTTTGTTTAGGGTTATGATCCTCTCAAAGAAATATATGGGCAATGGGTATAGTGAAAGGCAAAGACTAAGTAAAAGGGAGACTGAGATGGTCTAATTGGATGATCCTTAATGAGACCAAATTAAAGAAGTTTGTACTTTAAATATGAAAAAAAAATTATAGGTTTCTTCATGATATTAGATGTTGCCCCACACTATTAAAGTTATACAGAATAAAAATATTCAGTGCATTTCTTATTCATGTACATATTCATATTGCTAGAGAGTAGACCTAATTGCTGAAAATGTTGGATTTCAGTTCATTCTCCTACACACTCATCTTTTCATAAACCAAGCCAGCTTCTCTCACAAAGTTTAAGCTAAGACAAAGTACTTTCATGTATGATCACACACACACACACACACACACACACACACACACACACACACACACACACACACACACACACACACACACACACACACACACACACACACACACACACACATCTGGAATAAATTAATAGAAGAAATGGAGATGGGAACACATGAGATTAACTCAGGCCCTATGAATATCAACTAATTAAATACACACACACACACACACACACACACACACACACTACACAGATAAAATTCATTATGAGCATAGCAGAAACTTTTTACCATAGCCCTTAGGGGAGGCACCCAAAGTAAACAAGGAAGAGAAAACACATACCAACACTCAAATAGAAGTAAGGATGAATAGAGAACAAAACAATTATGCTTGTATTCTTGAAAACTTTGTTCTCTCATCAGCACTGTCTTCCACAGGCTCTAGTTGAAGATAGTCATGTTTTTAAGGGTATTTTTATGATTTTGGTGATGGATTGGCAATATTTCTTGTTTATTATATGAAGAAACTGTCTTGAAAACTCAGCTAGTCATTTCTGTGATGGAAAATTGTTTTAGTGAGAGAGCAAAGTGTTTAAGAATAGGGGCCTTAGATACAAGTCATGAAGTCAGGAATTGGTCAGGAAGGTGTTAGCATGAGAGCATGAGAGGCGGGGCAGGGATGAGGTGCCACACACGGGGGGTGGGGTGGGGGGGGTGCAGCTGTGCATGGCCTACACACCCACCCTGGCAAGCTGGCGGTGAGTGAGTCTTGTGCACCTCTCAGCCCTGTCTGGACAAGGGCACCTCACTCAAGTAGACAGTGTTACCGTAGTGAGTTTATGCTTCTTTAGGGCGTGACCAGTGCTTTGTAGGCCTTATTGCCATTAGCTACAGTTTGCTTTGACCAAAAGTGGCTATAAATAGTGCCATTATTATTATTATTACTATGATTATTTTTTTATTATCATTATTATTACAATTATTGTTATGAATAGAAATAATAGAATTCTTATTCCTATAAATAGAAAATTATTATTATTGTTATTATTATTATTATTATTATTATTATTATTATTATTATTGTTATTATTATTATTATCACAATGATTGGAAGTAATAGGGTTCTTACTGTTATAAATAGAAAATTCTTATTATCATTATTATTATTTAATTATCATTTCTACTACTACTACTACTACTACTACTACTACTACTACTACTACTACTACTACTACTACTACTACTACTACTACTACTTCTATTACTTCTATTACTTCTACTACTACTACTACCACTACTTCTACTACTACTACTACTACTACTACTACTACTACTACTACTACTACTACTACTACTTCTACTTTTACTTCTACTTCTACTTCTACTACTACTACTATACCATATATCATACTGAATAACCTCCAATAATACAAAGTTCTAATGATGTCTATTAATTCCTGATAAATTTTCCTCTTAAGTAAATTAACATTCCTTGTACCTTTGCTATTAAAAATTTAATTCTATTTGTGCATCTGTTCCATTATTCTCTCTCTCTCTCTCTCTCTCTCTCTCTCTCTCTCTCTCTCTCTCTCTCTCTCTCTCTCTCTCTCTCTCTCTCTCTCTCTCTCTCTCTCTCTCTCAAAGAACTAAGCAAAAAAAGAAGAAGAAGAAACAGAAAGAAGAAAGAAGAAACAAAAAGGAAATGAAAGAGGATGAGAAAAAGGAGAAAGAGAAGGAGGAGGAGGGGGAGGAGGAAGAGTTGGTGATAAATGAGGAGGAGGATGAGGAGCAGGAGGAGGAGGAGGAGGAGGAAGAGGGAGATGAAAGAGAATCATTGTTCCCATCATATCGAAGGGAGAATACAATGTGAGTACTGTCGTTATTATTATTCTCGGTATTATTATTTATCATGTCTACAGTTCCCTTCGTTGCTCACCCCTTCCTCTCCCATTCCCTCCCCTGGACAGAGGTAAATGTGTGTGTGTGTGTGTGTGTGTGTTTATCTGTGGTGGTTTATTTGATGTTTGATGTGTAATGCTTTCTGATTCATTTGTTGGCTTTCTTTCTTAGTCTTTGTTTATCTGTCTGCTTGTTTGTTTTGTTTGGGTGTGTGTGTGTCTGCCTGTTTGTGTGTTCGTTTGTCCCTGTAAGTAATGTATATAGTTGTTTGGATATTTACTTCATGAACTACTCATAATTATGTACACAGTAATTCTTTGTGTCACATCCAGTAGATTATTATTTTTTTTTCTTTGCATTTTGTGATTTCTTTTTATGAATCACAGGTAAATTTAACTTTGAACTAAAGTATTCTTAAAGACGAGTGTTTTTGTTTGAAAGTTTGTTGTTATTATTGTTTTTGTTATTGTTACTTTCAGTCCTTGGTAATTTTATTCCTTTCATGTTCTTGAAATGATTTACATAATTGTCATTATTCTTGCTATAACGCTAATACTAACCAAATACTAACTGAATACTAATAAAATGCCAACTAAAACTTTTTCTGCCATAACACCTAACACTTGTATAGAAATTCTTTGTGCTTATCTCAAGTAAAAATCTGCATTCTATATGTCTATGTACAGTACAAACAAATAATCATGCATTCTCTCTCTCTCTCTCTCTCTCTCTCTCTCTCAGGGGCATGACGGTTACCTCAGGCACTGTCACCCTGGAGAAGAATGACAGCAACCTCATTGGCATCAGCATTGGGGGCGGCGCTAAGCTCTGTCCGTGTCTCTATGTGGTACAGGTGGGCAGTGGGCAGTGCTTCTTAACCCCTTCAGTACAATGACACATTCTTGTATTCATTCTGGTTACTATTCGGAAATTTATGTAGGGATTTAAGCAGTGAAGACTCTGGGTCCATATTAAGAGATACTTAAGTATGTAACTTTTCTTAGACAAATTTCTAATCTTAAAATCCAGGATCCTCCAGGTACATTGTTTGCAAATTATTGAGTCAGGGTCATCCTTATCATTATTTGTTGAGATATTCAGACAGGTTTGGAGGAGGTGGCAAGAAACACAAAGATAAGGAGTTTCCCTGAAAACTAGTCAGGAATAAACTCACTTCCTTACCTGTGTTTCTTGTCACCTCCGTCCCATTACCATTACTTATCTTCAACTTGGGTAAATAGTATGTCATTGAATACCTCACCAGTTCCCACTAAAGTAGGCATTACAAGTCTTGCTGTAACCCTCAGTCTTGAAAGTCCACATTGAAAAGCCTAAGGGGAAATCTGGTTAAGGCCAAGAAAAAAAGGTAAAATAAAAAGGCCCACTGACATGCCATTCCCCAAGCAGGTCCTTGAGAGTAAGCCAAGAGAATGGGATAAATGTCTTCAAACCTCCTTCTTTAGTGAGTTCAGGTCATAGGAAGATGGAAACACAGAAGCAGTTAGGGAGTAGTACAAGTATATTGGTTGACAGTATCCTTACAGCTGTATTCAGAAACACTTTGCTCTCTCTCACCACAACAATTCTCCAAGACCACAGAGACAACTGGCCAGCTTTTCAAGACTGATTTTTCTCTAAATAAACTAGAAATCTTGCTAATCTATCACCAGAACCACAAAAACACTCTTAAAAACATGGGTATATTCAAATAGAGCCTTTGGAAAGCAGTGATGGTGAAAGAGTAAAGCATAAAGAATCTGGCCTTTAGTTACTCTCTGTCTTCCCTTCCAGGTATTTGACAACACTGCTGCAGCTCGGGAGGGGACACTGCAGAGTGGTGACGAGATAACAGGAGTGAATGGAGTGAATGTGAAGGGCAGGTCAAAGCAAGAGGTGGCACAGATGATACAGAGGTCACAGGTGAGGAGGGTTAGTGCTGTTTTCATCCCTCTGTCACGCTGCTCTACGGGTTTGTTGCTTTTGTAATTATTTTTTTTATTTTGCTCTTAATTGAAAAAAAGTTTGGTGCTAACTAGATTTCTGGGAAGCGTATATGTGTGCGTGTGTGTATTTATCAAGTTAACCAAACCTAATGTACCATCAACAGAATTATTTAACGGGAACACCTTTGCCTGGATAGAATAGTTAAGGAAATTTGACAAAAAGAATTATGCGTTCATGATGACAACCACCACAAAAGCAACAACTTCTCCCACTCCACTGACCCACCCCTGACTCCCTCACCACAGGGCACCGTCACAATCCACTACAACAAGCTCCACGCAGACCCCAAACAAGGCAAGACCCTCGACATTGCCATGAAGAAGATGAAGCACAGACTCGTTGAAAACCTCTCGTCCTCCACGGCTGATGCGCTGGGCCTCTCTCGCGCCATCCTGTGCAACGACTCGCTGGTCAAGAAACTCGGGGACCTGCAGCGCACTGAGGAAATCTACCAGGGCCTCGTTGACCACACCAAGAGACTCCTGAAGGCGTTTCTAGACCTGGCAGTGGTGTACAGGCGTGAGTAGGGGTGGTGGTGGTGGTGGTGGTGCATGGTAGTAGTATTAGTTGTAGAATTCAAAGTATAAAATGAATTGTGATGCACAGCAGTTCCATTTAAAAAATTTTGAAAGCTACAGTGACATAATTGCATCTTGTGTGACTGGTTGTGATAAAGCAGTGATTCATGGTATGAGTGAATGAGTTTAAAGATAAATCAGTACTTTTTAATACAGGAACCTACTAACAAATAATTCAAGAAAAGTCAAACAAATATCCAGCATGAACTAGAATCACCACTAACAGCTACCATACCACAACACAAGAATGTAACAACAACAAAAAGAACAGTCTAGTACTAAATTGGCCTATAAAAACTAACTCAACCCACCTTAACTTTCCCCAACACTAGAGAAACCAAACTTAAAATAACAACAACAAAAATCACATCTTGTACTTAAATGACCCATAAAAACTAAACTAACCCACTACCCACCCACCAATAACAACTACTATCTTCCCCAACACTAGAGAAAACCAAACTTATACCCAGCATGCACCATAACCAACAAAAACCTCAGTAGCAGAACAAGAGCATGACATCACTTACCAACGACTAACATCTCCTGTAGGGTTTGGAGACGTGTTTTGTGAGATCGGAGTGAGGGAGCTGCAGCAGAGTGCCAATGAAGCCTTTAGCCAGTTTGGGGAAGCTCACCGACAGATGGAGAAGTGTGGAATTGTTCTCCTCACCCGACTCAAGCCTGTATGTATTGCTTGGTGCTGTGATCTTAATGTGGAAAGAGAGAGAGAGAGAGAGTGAGAGAGTGGGGGTATAAGAGACGAGAATACAGATGTTAGGAAGCTTAATGATAGATAAAGTGTGGCATTGTTCTTCTCTCTTACTCAAGCCTGTTTGTATTGCTTGGTGCTGGGATCTTAATGTGGAGAGAGAGTGGGGGTATAAGAGACAAGAATACAGATGTTAGGAAGCTTAGTGATAGATGGAGAAGTGTGGCATTGTTCTCCTCTCTTACTCAAGCCTGTTTGTATTGGTTGGTGCTGCGATATTAATGTGGACAGAGAGAGAGAGAGAGGGGGGGGTATAAGAGACAAGAATACAGATGTTAGGAAGCTCAGTGATAGATGGAGAAGTGTGGAATTGTTCTCCTCACCCGACTCAAGCCTGTTTGTATTGCTTGGTGCTGTGATCTTAATGTGGACAGAGAGAGAGAGTGGGGTATAAGAGACGAGAATACAGATGTTAGGAAGCTCAGTGATAGATGGAGAAGTGTGGCATTGTTCTCCTCTCTTACTCAAGCCTGTATGTATTGCTTGGTGCTGTGATTTGCATGGGGAGACAAAGAGAGAGAGAGAGTGGGGACATACAGTAGAGATGACAATAGAAATGTTAGAAATTGCATACAGAAAATAAAATTGCATACAACTCTAACAAAGCCCTTAACACAGTAC
>CM035191.1:12854612-12889612 GCA_020233015.1 Callinectes sapidus
AAGTAACCTCAACAACAGACGGCATCAGTCTGCTGGAGATGCCTATGGCTACTCCCTTGACACAGTGACCATTGCTCATGCCGGACCAGTAGTAAGTAAAACCCTTACTACTGGTCTCGCCACTGCCAAGCCTCCTTGTCTCAAAGAGCCTCACCATATCCACCCTCAGCCTACCCAACTCATCTGATAAATGAGGCAGTCAGTGATCCTCTAAAAGACTCAGGACATTCCAGGAGCCCACATGCAGAACCCTTCGAAGGTTCACCCCAGGAGTGGTCCAATGTGTAGGTGCCACATCTGCAGCCCCACCGACACCCCCAAATTAGAAATAGGGCTAAGGGGTCCTCCCGCTCCTCTCAGGACACAGGGCTCCTGCAGGCTTCCCCCTGCATCCGTCATACTGGTAGGCTAGGCAGGCCCCTCTGGTGCCTCGGCACCCGAGAGGTCTGCATGGTCGGACCCCCAGCCTCTAACATTGGTGGTGGCTGTGGATGTTTTTTACAGGGAGGGGCTGCAAGCCCCACCCCAACCAGCTAGGTCAGCCATGGGCAGGGACACTGGTATCCCTGGGGGAAAGAACCCTGGCTGCCCACAAAGGAGGAAGAGGAGGCAGATGACTGAGAGGGAAATGAGCTATGGGAGGTAGAGGGCACTCACTCCTCACTTGGAAAGAATCCACCCACCACCTTAAGTACACCATAGTATACTTACAGTTACAATAAACATGAAAAGAAAGAATAGCACATGTATAAGAGACCAACCACCACCATCTACATATGTACATGTCAGGTAAAATCTATCCATCCATGTCTGCTTGCTGAGAACAATCACAGCAGCAACAGGACTGAATGGAAATGCAAATTCAAATGAAGTACTTGATGAACTCTGAACCAACACAGCTCACTGGAATGGCCTCGGAAAACAGTACATACTTGCCTCACAGAAGGTTGTGTCTTAAACGTAGCTGCACAATGCTGATCTGCACCAAGTATGCACTACTTGCTATTCAACTTCTCGGGAGATGTTGTTGATGTAAATACAGAAATACATGTTATGAAAGGTTTAAAATAATTTAATATATGCAGTTCAGTAACAAGAGATACAAGGAAAGACATATGTCATCAAGTTACAAGGAAGATAAAGAAAGATAACAGATTATCTCATGGAATTAATAGAATAAATACACTGAAAATACTTTAGATTAATCTGGTTACAAAAAGTTGCAGTCAAATCAAACAACTTTTTACTAATACAAAAAGTTGCAGTCAAATAAACAACTTTTTACTGATATACAAAAAGTTGGTCAAATAAGACAACACTCTTTAGTTCCTACTCGTCCTACCAGACACACGCATAGTACAAGAAAACGGCACAGATAGTTAAGTATCTAGAAAAGAGTAAGGCATATAATTCAGTCAAATAAGTTTGTTTTAAGAGCTTTACTTACTTAATTTAGCAACTTTACAACACTGATTGCTAATGTCTATATTAAAGCTCAATGTATGAAATGAAAACCAGGTTCCTCAGTTCCAAGCAATTATCACATTGTTATGGATCAAGTCTGGCTGCAATATCTTCTGATGAATAGTATACATACTCATACAATACTGCAAGACACCCTTACATTATTAATCACATTTTAGTAGTACTTGGCAAAACAATTATTGTCACTTCCTTGTCACAGGGCTTCTTATCCTGCCCTTAGAATGCAAACATTATCCTCTCAAATTTTAGTAAGACGATCCATTTTTTCTCAAGGATTAAAAAAGCAATGTATACTTGAAATGAGCCAACAGATGACCAAATTGTTCATTCTTTATCTTCTGACATTCAACAATGGGAAGATACAATGTGCAGTACTTCACTCATGGAGGTATCAAGCCTTGACATTGTATACGAGTCATGAATTGTGTGTCCACACACCAAGGCATCTCCTTCACTCTGTGCACCTCTACTGACCACTCACTGTCTTGTGATTCAGGTCTGTTATGCATGTGGACTATTGAAGGTTTTGTGCCAGATTGCTTTGCTGTGCTGTTTGAGTATTGGCATTACAACTTATATATCATATTGCAGCACCTCCATTTCACAATTACATACCAGGTGTCATATGCTGGTGTTGGTGCTGGTGCTGCTACAAACAGGAGTATAGGAATGATCAATCAGTGACAGCAAATGCTTGGTGCGTGGACAGCTGGCAAGTGATTTTTCAATATTTCTCATGTACATTTTTTTTGCTATTTGTCCATATGACATTTCAAGAATATTGCATCTACATTCAAAATTATTTACTCAGGACATCATAACAATTATGAGCAGGAATATATGGATATAATTCACCTCATGGCTGTGTTCCTACATTATGAAACAGCAGACTTCTAAAACACTTTGCATTTCAGAAAACAGTGGCATAGAACAATTACAGACCCTACAGTTATCTGCAGGATGTTGATGAAGCCAAGGACAAATGTGCCTCTTTCAGTACAGTACCAGGTTGAAAAGCAACATTACGCTGATGGAAATGCCAAGTTCTCTCTCTACTCTAATTAAATACAACTGCCTGCAGAGTCTCTCCCAGGAAACCCCCTCCCCCAGCACAGCACCTCCCATGCCAGGAAGCCCCGCCGTGCCCCAGGCCACAGCCCGTGCACAACACCCATGCCTATGAAGGGTCGTTCAAATATTAACCTTAAAGTTTTCTTAAGTACAATGGAAACAGTCTAGTAATTGATCCATTTACTATTCTTATACCAAATAAAAATTTTAATTGTACATGTTATATTGCCTAACATCTTATTCATGGCTTCAATGTACATTAACTTGGTAATACAAAATTTTGTCATACAAAAATCTGTCTAGCAATACTACAAGCTATGACTATCATACATACTGATGAAATAGTTCCATACTGTATAGCAAAATAATTCAAAGGTCTCTCTTTTTATTCAGTAAATATGCACCTGGGAGTGTCATGTCAAGAATTTCAGCTGCAAACTTATAGATTCCAAAGCACAGCAAATCATGGTTCATGACACAGGTGTGAATTACAACATAGGTGCAACCATCAGTGTGAGGCACAAATATTGAGATTGCTGATCCCTTAACAAACAATCAACACATTTCTTATTGACTTAAACAGTTGCAGCAATTTTTACTTCTCTTAACAGCGTAACAAAGTCTTCCATATAAAGCACACATGCTGCGACTCAGACACGTGTGAACCAAAACAACTGATCCTAAAAATGTTAGTAGTGACATCCAATGAGTATAGCACTGCGTGAGCCGGCTACACGACATACAGGAAACATTTTGTTCCTGGTACAAAAAGTCTTTATCAAATAATATCCCACCAACAATGTCATCAGGCAAAAAAGAAAAAAAAAATACAACAGCAGGCAGATAAAAAAAGAAGCTGCTTAACACTTGCCTTACAAGATGGCACATTTCATTAACTTTACTTCACTATTTCCCAACAAATGCATCTAAGAGAATACGTAAATATTCTACTTTGCCAGGCCTGTTTGTGCCAAGACACTAGAGGTGGAGACTGGCATGAGCAAATGTCAAATTTATCATGGTACACAGGAGCTTTGCTGTGCTGCAAAGCCACACTCTCCACCACATGACACAAGGCAATACTCAAATATAAAAGAGCAAAAGCAAATTCTACAACTCTTGGAAAGCAAGAGGAGTCACAATGATAAGGAAGTGACAGAGGATTGGCAGGTGATTGGCTCATGGAGAACAAGGAAGTGCCAAACATCAAAGGTTGTATAGAAAGAAGATGGGTTCAGACCATAGCAGCAGCTATCCCCACACATTTCAGTGTGTCTCTCCTTTCCCTCATTCCTGTACCACCTCAACCAATAACTTGAGGTAAAAGGGAAGTTAGTGAGTCACCAGACAGCTGTGGTTATATGGTGTAGTGACACGAGAACTGAACAGCAATAAGAGAATGTGATATTAACAGAAAAAATATAAAATGAAGCATAACCTTGGCGTGATAATTCATCTGACACAGAGAGAATAACTGATGTCAGTGGGTGTGCAAGTTGATGGGAATATATTTGCTACAGAGTATGAAGGTGATCCTGTCTACATGAGAGGCATAGGAAGTCATTCTGAGTAGCTTGAAACTGCTGGTCTCCTAGTTAACATTTACAGACTATAAACTGCTGATAGCTAGAGATATATTTGTGTTTCTGGAACATAATTAATGAAAACCACACTTCTGAGTTACATGGTAATGAACCTTATTTACAAACTGATGCTTATGAAATCTTCTCAGATGAAATTTTTCTTCACATTATTTTACCAATAACAGCAAACCCATTATCTCCCACACTTTTTCTTTACATATATGTATATAACTTTTGCACACAAATAAATCAACATATCATACCCAGCTCTGCATCTTACAGACTTTTCCTCCTTATTTATCTTGATATCTAACTTGTATCCATAACACCAAAACATATCACTGTTCACCACTTCAGAAAGTTTCCAGACAACACTGTACAAGCAAGAATCATCTCTTTCATCATACTTAAAAACTTCCTCCTGTAACGTCTTTTCTGACACATAAAAATCCATTCTTATCAGCAAAGAAAGCAGATCAGCAAAAACAAGTGGCTTCGTCCTTAACCCAGTGCTGTTTGTAACTCAAGAGGATCTCAGTCTGTGGCAATTCTATGCATACAATTCAGATGCCGTGCCCTGGGTAGTACATTCTCTCAAAGACAAAATCCAGAGCAGTCATCACTATGTCTCCTTCATGAATTCCCAGTAAGTAATTACTCATTTTCTTCACTGCAGAATCCTTCAAGTGAGAATAATTTTCCAATTTTACCTTTGTCCCTAATTATTAAGAGCAGGTGAGGCATGGATGGACCTAGGCAGAGGACAAATTCTCTTTCTCTCCCCCTCTCTCTCTCACACATACACACATATACATACATACACACAAAATCATTGGATTAATTAACACTTTGGTTTTAGAAATAGATCACACATTTTGACTAATAAGATATCTGATAGTCATGTTTGTCTGTCTGTCTAATTGTTTTGATCGTCACATTTTCTCCTTCCCTCCCTCCCTCCCTCCCTCCCTCCCCCTCTCTCTCTCTCTCTCTCTCTCTCTCTCTCTCTAAGGCTACAAATAAGTCACAACAATTTGGAATTTGTCAACTTATGATCTGGAATTACTTGGCAGGTTTATGTAATAAAGTACACATCAGGAATGTTAGTTTTGTAACTTGGCATGAAGTCAATGACATCCAGTTTTGAACAGGTGCTCCAATAAACATTTTTTCCAAATACAATTAATATTTAAATCAACAAGTGGTTGGCTAGCAGATAACAATGGACCACAACATCACCTTTTACAAAGGTCAAGAAATGCAATGTAATAATTATCCATTGCCAAGGTCGTAAAATTTCTTGATCTGCTGCTCCAAGCCACCACCAACACCACCATCACCACCACCAAGTACAATTACAACTCAACACTAAGGCACATACAATTTAATGTGTTAAAGTGTATGGAGACTGGTGTTGCTGCTGCTGCTGCTGCTGCTACTCAATCCATCGTGAATCAAGGTCACCCACCTCAATGATGAAAATTTAAAAGTACAATGCCATTCTGAAGTTCAAGATACACAGCACAGTAGTAAGTTTGTGAAGATGTTCCCTGTCATAATACCTCAGGGAACACTGCTAAACACCACATTTCCCTTCCCTTTCAACCCACCAATCAATCAGACAATCAACCTTGCTTTAAGAATGAACTCCTCAGTGACTCACACCAACCTTTCACTCTTCACCCCTTCAATGTCTTCATACATTGTTTGCAGTTTTGCTCAATTAATGTTGTACTTACAATGCTTAATTCATGTTTGTTGCCAATGAGAGATAATTAAGATATATATATATATATATATATATATATATATATATATATATATATATATATATATATATATATATATATATATATATATATATATATATCAAAACATGGAATACAGTACATATGCCAATAACTGTATGTGTGTAACTGTGACCAACAAACACACTGTACATGTCTTGTGGAGGAGGTTGAACCTCAGCTCAATGCAAGAAAAAAAAATAATAAGAGCTGCCACTTACTACAAGTCACAACCAGCAGTGACTATAGTCAACTCTCATCTCTGCTGCACACATTGCAGTGCCTTGTGGTATGGGCTTGCACAAATACTGCATCCATTGTGATAAAGTCTTTTTCTTATTACAAGGCTGCCAGCTACATGCAGGTGTTGCCTCTAAAGTCTTTAGCATTGTTAAACTTAATCATTATTGAATATATTCTCTCTCTTTCACCACTTATATAATGCCTCAGAGTTATTTCTCAATGAAGTGAACAGTTTGTAGCATTGCACTCTTAAAGAATTGAAAACATCTCTTCTGTACGTATTATTTCCTATTTATCAAGTCCATATATCTCATCATCTTGGAACAAAGCAATCTTTTCATATTTCCACCTCCCGCTGCCAAACACAACACCCTGGCTGGCTCTGTGCCGTACAAGCTCTGTTAATTAAGCTGAGGTTCAACCATCACACACACAAGGCATTTCCTCGGCTTTTACTCAGCAAACATTTTGGTATTGGAATCATAACTATGAATTCTTTTTATCTACTTCATCATTCTAAAAAGTTATTGCAGGAAATTTTCTTTATGCTAAGCTTTATATGTATGTCACAATAAGGGAATTCTGAAATTTGTCTATACATACTATATTACAATGAAGAGAAACGTCAAAGTACACTTCTCTATTTTTGAACCATGAAATCATCCAAACTCTACCAAAGTCCAAAAAACACATAAATTCTTGTAAAACACAGATGCAGAGAATTTACAACTTGATTCAAGACCAAAGATTTTTAACTGACTGAATTCAACATACAAAATATAAGCTTGATGTCTCCTTACAAACTATTCTAGATACTGTACAGAATTGAAACATAATTCGACTATGGAATATCTTACGGTACTCAAATAAAGAGAGAAAATAAAGTAGAAAATATGGATATTATCACACAACAGTGACTTAGATTCAAGCCATGACTCAGAGTAATAGTTTCATGAAGGCTAATGAGGATGCACCAATAGTTCCAGTCAATAATCAGTAGGAATAATGACAATGATAGAGGTCGTTAGTAGGCATCCCCAATACTTCACCCTATTCTTAATGATGTTTCCTTAATTACCATAAAACATACTTGGATTCATAAATAAACAAAATACTGTCAGATATGTGAGTGTGGTTAATCAACAAAACCAACAACTTTACTTTCTACCGCTCCTATAGCACAAAGGAAATAAATAAAAGATAAATGAACAAATAAAAGTAACCAATATCATCATCGTCATCGTCATCATCACCCATTCCATTACTTTATGACTAGGTTCAAATATACGGATTAGTGTCTTAATGCTGGCTTAACCCTTTCACTGCTATTTGCTCCACCTTTCCTCAATACCTGTTCACTCTACCGCATCTTTACTTGTTCTATAGTTATCTAAAGTCTTCTTCATGCATTCTTTTCTCACAGATGCTGATAAAGATCTCTTGCATTGCTACTGATGTTGTTAATTGTCTTGTATTGCAGTGAAAGGGTTAATACACTGAATGCTCCAGACGTTACAAGGATCCCTAGTAGAAGTTAATGCCAGATTGTGATTTGTGACGCCAATAAAAACCAACATCCAAGGACGTTACGACACTTCCCTGGATTAAAACAATGTCTGAGTACGTAACCATCTACTACATGATGGTTGGAAGAGTACGTGGTCTATCAACTTAAGAGCTTGGAAATAATATCTATTTGCAGCCAATTTCTAGTCAAGCATACATATTATTTTTTTAGTACTACATATACACAAAGCATATCCGATAAAAACATTACTCCCAATCTAAAATGTAGAAAAAAAATGCATTACTTGTGATCGTATAAATACTTGTTAATCATTTTAGTGAAGCAAAAGAAAAGGCTGCATTCCCCTCAGACTCACAGTTTTAGTCACCAATCATTGTATTCCGTGGGTAGTAAGAAGTGTATTAATGAGAGGAAGAAGCACCAGATAACTGAGATCATGAGGTGCAATGAGAATGAAAGTGACACATAGGGAATGACTCTGTGGCGGAAGACCAAGTGCCTCTCGAGGGAAGGCTTAGTCAATGTCCAAAGACAATTTGTTTGAGGAACTGTGAGAGTAAGAATATCCTTGAGGAACGCCATGCTAGTCATAAAGGAATACTAATAGAAAGCTAAGGCACAACCAGCTTTGCAAGAATGATTACTTGGGAATCATGAAGGTGCTATATTATACACTCCCCAGTACCAGATCTCACTGACTAAAACTAAGCTATATATTGATGGACAAAACTGAATGCCCATGAAAAAAGGAACTATTGGAACTTAAAGTACAATGAATACCTACACTTAGATTCATAGTGTCAAGGGAAAACGTTATCCTTCGAGCAATGCTCTCCTTCATGAACTGAAAGACTGGACTGCAAAGCCTGACTCTGCTCCCCATAGTGTGATATGCTGCTGGGGTGATGCTGGCTTGATGATGCTGCATGTCCTTGGTATAGCTCATCAGTTCTCTCAGTAGTGTGCAAGTGAGAATATCAATGTCCAGATTAAACAAAGTAATTCACACCTTTGTAATCTAACTTGTCAGTTCTTGAGTCAGTCATGCATATGTAAGAAATGTACCAATGTCAGTGCAATACAAAGTAATTTATGTCTTTGTGGTCTAGATTGTGAGTTGTCTTGGTAATGTATCAATTAGTGTTGTGTCCTCTCTGTTCAAGATGTTTTTTGATAATTGATTTACAGAGCCTTTCTGTTCACTATGAAAAGGAATCTGGCAAGGAAAACAATAACTCAAACTTGCAAATATGAGTGAGATTTTGTGGCATCAAAGTTCTTGTTTTGATCTTTATCCAAGCCATTTTCTGGTAAGCAATCAACAGACCCTTTCTTTTCACTAAAAAGAAGTAATCTGCCAAGCAAAATAGTATAACTTGAAAAAAAGGAGGAACCGATCTATTGTTTAGAGCTCAAGAAAAGCTAAATATTCTTCATAGCATTGCTGTAAATATTCTTCAATACAAGATAGCCATGTCAAGTCTTATATGGTAATGAAGAAAACATCATTCTCAAACATCTTGCCACACTCTGCTGCCTAACACACACATACACAAGTACCCTTGACTCCTTCACTAATCATCATCCAACAGTTAAATTTCCCATGCAGGGCTTCATGTGCGACTTTCTTCCAAGCTCTTTGTCTCAAAAACTCATCACAAGACAACCAAGATGACAAGCAAAACTGCATCAACACAGTTTTCTGCAGATGAGCTTCACAGAAATCCAAAATACTGAGCTCCATTTTAAGTATATTACATATAATATACAAATTTTACATACATAATCTTTAGGTTCAAATTTAACCAAAAAGCAATAACAATGTCTGTGATTAGAGAATATAGCTTTCTTTTCCTATTATAGACATGAACTCCAGAGTCACCCAGTCCAGCAATGTGACACTCAGAGTACAGTACCAATATCAACAGTGAGTCAGTAAGAAAGAACAGCACGGCACACCCCGGCAGTGGCGGCACACGCTAGCTCGTTCCGTAGGTGTTGAGGAGCGCTGCGTCGACGGGCTCAAGGCAGGAGGGGCAGGTGAAGGAACGCATTAGCCAGTCATCGATACACTCGGTGTGGTAGGTGTGCATACACGGCAGGTACCGCACCCGGTCACCCACCGAGAAGTCTATCATGCATATCACACACCTGTTCACAATAAAACATTACAACTTAATATCAAACAACAAGTAACTACTCAAAAACTAAGAGCCACTAAAAAATACATTTGAATAACTAAGGTTTTGCACCACTAAGCAAAAACAGCCATCAGAACATGGCTAATACTCCATGCGGTGTTTAAGAATATTCCCAATGTGTGCAAAGTGTTTAATACATGACTAAGATGACAGTTACAACCATAAAAGTAACAGGAACAAGCTTTGCTCCCTTTTAAGGAAGACCTATGCTATATGATTAAAAAAATAAATGTTAAATAAATGATCCTAAAGTAATTCATTGTTTTCTCACATTATGTCAAAAAGTTTCCCTTTCGTTTATAATGGGTATATATATTACAATTTTCATCAGCACAATCAAATAAAACATCATGTCTCAAAAACACCAAATACTCACTCTCCGCTCTTCTTGGTGCCGTCAAATATGCCACAGGGCAGGTGAGTGATGAGGCCCATCCGCTTGGCAATCTTCACCTGCTCCTCTTCCGTCAGGTTGGATGCCGGGCGGCTGACAGATGGAGTGGGGAAGAACATGGGAGGAGTGTCCTGTTGAAGGGCGTCATTGTCAGAATAACACTGCTGACCAAACCAAACATATAAGCCACACTAAATGACACTTCAATGAAGCACACTATCCCCCACATAGATTTGCTTTCCATTACAGGTGTTTGCATTGTATTGTAAAAAAGGTGATGGTAAATGCAGGTAATAATGCTAAAAACCCTTGCTAATGTGCCTCAAACTTGTCCATTTGTATTTTTAATATAATCTAATCAAATTTTTGTCATAATGAGGAAATGAGAAGTGGCCGGCAGGTGAGGTCATAAGGCCCATGACAAGTGCAAGTGGCAAGGAGACAGCAATGCAGAGGAGCAACACTGTGACATCACTGAAGTAGTTTGCTTCTCAAACATACCACTGACACAAAATTGTACATTGCTAGAAATGACAGCCATGAAATATACCTAATTTCTGTACTGTTGCAATCCTGATAAAAAATACTTTCTTTCAGTTTCCTGACAATCATTTTACTGGGGTAGTTTGGTATACTTCTGCTTTGGGTCCAATTTGGTGTAAGTCCTGTTTAGATGTGAATACAACTCACATGCTAGAACTTGAATGAGTCAAAATGTGTCACACTACCATGCCATTGTTTATTTTTCTCCCCCATTCTTAAGGGAAAATTCCTTTAGTAAAAGTCCAAAGACCTGGAATACATTAAGGATACACACTGAGATATCACTGTAAAGCAAATATTCTGTTTCTGGGGTAAATTTTGGGAATAAACTAACAATTGTTTCATTACTTACTATTTGGCTATATGTATTAAAGTATTTAGATAGAGTGACACATCACAATAAAGAACTAAGAGTCACATCTGTAGTGGTACTAAATTCCAGCTAAATTGTACTGAAGTGTGATGTGAACAGCAGGCAGTGTGTGTAAGGAAAGAATAAACAGAAATCTACATGGTCCATAGTTGTCATGTTCTGTAGAGGTAAAATAGATTATACTTTTCAAGTTCTGGCAAGAGACTTTTAGACTCTAACCTCACCAAAATATATTTGGTACTGTAAGTCACTGTCTTGATGAAGAGCAAGATAAAGACAGAACTTAAAAAGTATAATCACACATTCTTACACTGCCACAACACTTATATTCTGAATAATACTAAAAGAAACTTGCCAGACACCACAGTAAGGCCAGGACTCACATCGTCAGCTGCATCACAAGGAATTGTAAAAGGGAAAACAAAAAATTGATCCAGTGGCCATCAGAAATAAACACAAAGATACACAATGGTGGCCCAAGATGGGTTAGTCTGTTGCACTTAGTTCTGCTGTGTTCTGTGTTCTGCCTTTCCCTTCAGTATTAGGTCTCATCTCCCGGAGTCTAATAATCTTCAAGTTTTATAGGAAGACTACTAACATGATGGACTTGAAACCTGTGTCAGAGCAATGGAATGACCCAAGTACAGTACATACATTCAAACTCTTCATTCACTTCATCAGCCTGCACTCTTACCAATGTGCAAGAAATAACATGCAAGATAAATCAATAAATATAATAATCTATGTGTAGAGTTTAAAAGCAAACAGACTGGCTAGCATGTGATAGTGATCATCTGCAAATATTAACAGGGAGTATCAAACAATCAGGAAAGGAAAACACCTGAATGTCAACACTAAAGACACGCCAAGTTTCCATCTTAACCCGTACAGTGTTAAGCTTTGTTTTTATATATCTTTCATTTGCACCCAAGAATGAGAGAAAAATAATGAATAGTTAGATGCATATTATCATTCTCATGCCATGAATGGTAGTGAGGCTACCATGCCATTTAGATTCTTGGATTTTATTGCTTCTCAGAGCTCACGATATTAGACTAGAAATGCATAACCTTATTTTCATATATTTACTGATGACAGAACCAAGAAGAAACTTCTTATGAGAAAATACTTATCTTTATACAATGTTTTATGGACCACTCAGTGCAGTTTATTTTGCAATAATTTTTGCTTGCCAAAACATTTATAACCAAATTATTTATTCTTTTCCAAATGTTCTAGCATTCAATTTTATTTAATTGCTTTGATATCAAGCACACATTAATAAAAGCAATGAAAAGAACTAAATAATTTCCAAGTATGTTTCAATTCCTACAGAAGTATTCAGCCTAAAATAATTCTGAGCTTAAAAGATATGCAGTTTATATATGAAAAAAAATTAACCCAACGTATCAAAACATTCTTTGTTACTGTTAGCAATCAAGTATTATGTATACAAACAAAACTAAAGCCTGTAACATGACTCAAAAGCAAAATATATATATATATATATATATATATATATATATATATATATATATATATATATATATATATATATATATCATACATACACAGAACATTTCCCTAACAGGAACATATGTAAACACTGTACGAGTTAAGATATGTACAAATACTGACTCAAGCAATGACTATTAGACCAAAATAAGGGGCAAATATACAAAATTCTCACATCAAATGTGTACATAATTGGATAACAGTACCACGTGTCAAGTTACACAAACATCTCTGAAAAAATAATAAAACATAATAAACCAATAAAATGATAAGATATGTATATAAGAACAGAACAAAATACAGATGCTGCCTTACAGATCCAATATGTCTGCCGTGGGAGTCTATGGTAAAGTTTGGCAGGTGTTCCTCGGTGATATAGAAGTAACACGGCCACTTGTCGTACATTGGATGGCTGGAGTGGTGGAGGTTGTACTTTATCAAGCTCATGCCGTCGCCCGTCTCTGGAGCTTCTGGCACGGCCACGTCCTGCTGCAGGGTCGGGTCGCACTGAGTGATGCCACACGCCACCAGGGAGATCTGCTGGTTATCGTGTATAAGGTAGTTCTCCAGGGGCCCCACTGCCATCTCAAGGCTGTGAGAATCATTCATATCGCCACAAATGTCCATGCAAACATTGCTGGTCTCTGTCGCATCACTGCCGCTCTGGGGAGGCTCGTCTCTGTTTTCTGCATTTCTGGTTTCAAAGTCTTCATTTAATTCTACAGGAATGCCATCAACACTGTCTGCCACCATTGGTTCTCCCTCCATTCTACCTTCCACCTCCAGCACACCTTCAGGAATGTTGTTTTTCAAACTGGAATTGTGAGCCTCCCTGATGTCACCCTCATAAGTGTCACACACCCTCTCTCTGTCTGACATCTGAGTGCCTTCACAGCCCTCCAGTGCCTGACTGGCCCCTGCCTCCCCCGGCACCTCACACTGCATGTCCTCCACAGGGTTGGTGTTACTGGTGATCTTGTAATTTGTTCTGCTTCTTGCTCCACTACTGGTGTCACACAGGTCTGGAAGAGCGGCTTTGGCACTGCACATCATGTCTTCAGTGCAGTGAAGAGCCTCCTCCTGGCGGTGCTGTGAGGAGGCTACGCCACACGTGCCCTCCTCCATGCTGTCCACTCGCTCTCCCCCACAGTATGAATCATTTAATGCATATTCATAATCACAGGTACCTTGAGCAATGGCGGCTCCACCTACAGCCTCTTCCACGCACTGAGCTCTGTTCCCATGTCTCTGTGAGTTGGGGCCGTCCCGAGTGCACAGGTCTGGTGGGGGATTAGTTAGCCTCCCCTCCTCACTGCCCTCCTCGGCACCACACATTCCCAACTCTGCCAGGTGGGGCGGCAGGTGGTCATCTCTCACTGCACCCTCCTTGGTGGGACCTACATACTGGGGCTGGCAAGGGAGAGGGCCGGAGGGAGAGACGGGGGTTGGTGCAGCCTCTACTGGGGAGGAAGTGGAAGGCAACATGTCATCTTTTAAGGCATAAATAATTCATAATTAAAATTTCCTTCAGGAACACCAACAGTCTTTGGACCAATCCCCATTATCTGGCAGCAAGCAGACATCTTAGGTCTGGTCACTGGTGTTAGATTGACACAGCACACTTCACAGACACTCAAAATCACAAAAAAATTCCTCAGGAAGATTATTTCTTTTTCTTTACCAAGCAGATGTTACACAGAATTTTCACATAGCAAAGACATGTGTATTCCACTTTCTCTGTGAAAATCTGCAAGGGTCTGATAATTTCTTTTCCTCTCCCTTCTCTTGGCTTTCTTTCATGAGACCTTCACAACACCTGCAAGAGAAGATTGTTCACATTATTTTCTAATCACATAACATATCACACCAGAAGCTAACTCTGGCTGCACTGCATAAAGCACAAAGCACACAAACAAGATATTAAAAGGCTGATGTATATATATTAGTAAAAAAACAACATTAGAATATACTTAAGGTGGAGACCCAGGACACCTCACAATTATCATAGGACATTAAGAGAAGATGAAGAACAAGGATAAAAACAAGAACACAAAGAGCAAAAGGCATAAAGAAGTAGGCAGTGTAGTTCCTGTTAAGTAACCATACAAAATCAAAAGTCTGCACATCATTCTGCACAGTGTGGCAAGACAAAGGCATCCATCCCATGACCAGCATTGTGTTCATCCAAGAAGTCACCAGTGCACTCGCTAAACACACACAGTGAAGTTGATGATACAATATTACCTTCCTAACAGTCTAATGTGAACCTGACCACTAAAAAGGAAAAATGACTTACTCTTACTTGTCTGCAAATGGCAATAACCGATCTATTAAAAACACAATGAATTGATGTTTCAATGCATTTTATCCTCAAATAAAGTTTTTCCCAACATAATTTTCTAAAGTTTTCCTCTCTGCATCTACAAACAGTGATGACAAGGGAGGAAAAGGAAAAGGGGCAAGATAAAATGTGATGCTATATTGTGACTGATAAAGATGGAAAAGAATAAAGCAAATGAAACAATGTGTTCCCAAGTAATATGAACTGTGAACACTGAAGACACCATCACCACACACAGGAAGGAGAACAAGCCACACCACATCCAGTCCAGCAAAATCCATCACATTCATATGAACCATCTAATGGGGGAAAAAAAAATTAACAAAAAATATGACATCCTGCATGACACAGTTCTCCCCAGACCACCTTACTACTGGCACTCTAATCAGGAATGCTTTGTAACTCTTTATTCCGAGCCCATATTCACAGTATGTAACTTTCTCTTAGACACATTTCTAGTCTTAAAATCCACCTTAACCTCATAAAGTTAGTGTTGTACATTATCTCATCAGCAGCTTCAAATTAACTGCTGATGAGATAATGGCTCAAGTACAATACCGACTTTGGGAAGTGAAGATGGATTTTAAAACTAGAAATTCATGAAGGAGAAAATTACATAGTTAAGAATTTCTGTTAATACAGCCCCAGGAACTAAAAAAAAAATCATTGCCAGACATGATTAATTATATACACATTACAAGAAAGTGAAGTTTCAAGAATTATTAATCCAAGTGTAATGTGTGCACACTGAATATATATATACCTGCCTCACTACTACTTCCTCTTGTAGATGAGTAAAGAATTCAGTCAATGAAACCTAAAAGCAGACATGGAATCCTGACACTGTCTATACACAAGAGTGGATGCTTGGCTAGGAGCACATCTCAAGTGATAAGAGCACACGGTAATAGCACTGCCATTGTGAGAAATCCCATGTGTGTGTGTGTGTGTGTGTGTGTGTGTGTGTGTGTGTGTGTGTGTGACAACTCATTCTAGCAGGATGAGCCGCAAATATCAGAGCAAGACAGGTGAAGCATGCAGGGTAGCACTGGTGGTACAGACCCATGACACACACACCCACACCCACACCCACACCCACACACACACAGACACACACACAGGTTTTGTGTTCATGAGTGGCTATGCTAAACTAGCCAAACATTTACCTCATTGCATTTTTATGGCACAGAATCGAACTTGTCATGTCACAGGTAACAGTACATCAATCTATGACATAAAAATGTACTACTTGTGTCTTCATCCATTTTAACAGACACATCCCCAGAAATAAATATATGTAAAAGATTATACAAGTCTGTAAACCAAAATCCCCATCAGAGTTTCTATGTACAGTAAAACAAAAAGAACAGGAAAATGAGATGCATTTTGCTAAATAAAAATACTGATAAAATAAAAAACTACACAAAGAAGCACAGCAACAACATGGAACCAAGAAAGAATAAGAGTACAGTGCGGCTAGAGACTACACAGGGCCAGACATGCATGAAGTCCCTTAGTAAAGCTACCCAATGCTTTGAATCACTTCAACACTCCAAACATGAACTATTACACCTTTTAGCGGCAGCATGTTGTATCAGCCTCAAAATGAGAAACAAACCACATCAGCGGAGACAAAATGTACCACCACTACAGTGCAAAACGTAACTTATCATTAATTAAGACATTATTGCAGCAAAAAAAACAAATATGTCATCTCATGATCTGAAGAAACCTTGAGCTAACTTTCCACTTCATGCATCAAATAGTGGAGGTTACAAGTACAAACTTGTAATGCCTTATGAAATGATGCAAACATCTTTATGAGTCACCACCACCATACAACATCTGCAACTTCCTCAATCACTGAAAATTGCAGGTTAATTTCAAGACTTTCTTTTAAATATGACAGATACAGCTATATATATATATATATATATATATATATATATATATATATATATATATATATATATATATATATATATAGTGATGAAGTGACAGTGATTAGATTTCATTACCACAACATGAGTCCCTCAGCTGCACATGTCAATGCTGATGCTGGGCCGTGGACACAAGCTGTTGTCATCAGTGACATTAATAAAGTCAGACTAAAAAGTTTGAATATCACAATTATGTCACATTTTAGAGCTAACACATGCATCATAACACATGTGGCACTTGAGATCATGAATGAATGTCTGATTTATATGAAAATAAAGATCAGAAGCCACTGCAAACCCCAACAGCAACTAAGACTATCCCAAAGAAGGCAGGAAAAAGGGGACAGCAATACAAAATATTTACAAGTATATAAGACACTCTTCTGTTTACAAAGGTAGCAAAATTTTCACTATAGACACAATGAACACAGGACAAACATTACTCTTACCATGAAAAGTGTGTCTTACATACCAACTAATAATGCATGTAGTTCATTTCTCAATGTCATATCAATATGTCACAGAAAAATACAAAATTCATCATTTTGAGAGGAATTGACCACATAACACTAGTGAAACATGATACAGTTTTCATTTATTGTAAAACATCTTTTGACTTTCCAAGAATGTTCACAACTCTGTATCCATATACACTACTGCTACAGTACAAATGCTCTTACACACTACACATGGCCATACAACAATCATATACAGCAGCACTACTTTCTCAAGACATAATACATACTCAAAGAAATCAAAATAATCAAGTTGTCAAGAAAATCAACACCACATGGGTTGCATCAACTTATTTCATAAAAAATAAAGAAAGAAATAATCAATAGACATCCATTTAAATAAACAATAAATCACATACCTCACATCAGCAAAATCAATATACAAATAAATCTAAAACTCAATCAATACTACATGCACTGATAACATACAGGATAAGGGACAATGTAAAAAACAATTCATACATCAAAACTTTAAAATATGCAGTTTGAATCAATACACACAATACATCTCATAATTTTCTCCTACCTAGAAATGCAAACAGTCACCACAAATGCATAGCTAAATTATAGGCAAAAAATCCATGAAAATAAATAATATCAAAATACAAAAGCTGTGCTACCTCTACCTTCTTAAATTTTAACTATGCAATTCCTAAAACAGTAAAGTACAACAGCAACATCATTATCATCTCAACAAAACCACTGAACAAAGATACAATACGTACTATGAAGAAATCTCAGTCAAAAGACCTGAAATGATCAAAACTACTGTTAGTGCAGCAGTGTTTCTCTCTCTCAGTGACTGTACACCACTTAGCACACACACATCACTCTGCCATCATGATGTGGGGGAAATCACTGAAGCAATCAATACTCGTTCTTTTATCTTTTATCTCTATCATTACCTTTTGTTTCCAGCACCATGTGAACTCTCCACAACATCACAAGTGGTCACACCACAGCCATAACTAAAATAGATGTACAAAAGTCAATACCAAACACAGCAACACTCCCCAGCCTCGATACACAGCTCAGGTTTGCTGTTAGCTGGTGCTGCACTAACAGCACAGCCATGCAGCTATCCCAACATTACCAAAGCCAAACCTCAGTCTAGAACGGAAAAGACTGATACACTATCACAACGACAACAAGCCAGACAGATATCACTATCAAAATGCCAACAAATTTCCACCAATTTCCACACTTGTTGAAAATGGTAAATATAGAAATAACTGACAGATGAATTACTATGTGGCCGTGAATAGGAATGCAGGTTGATGAATCAATCACCTTATCAGTAATCCTTCAGATAATGGAGGGAAACTGAAGGTTGTGGAATGTGATAAAGATAATACCATGAAAAGGCTATTTGAATCAGATCATCAGTAATACCAAGCATGCCATATCTAAAGCAGACTGCATTTTCTACCTTGATCTACTTCATAGCATCTTACTTTGATGAAGATGAATTATCATGAAAAGAAGCTACAAGTCACATCCCAGTACATCCTGCCACTAAACACTCTTTCTTCTCTTGAATCTCATCTTCCACTTAACCCTTGAACAAAGACCTCAAAGCCTGGGATATTCAGGCCAATGTCACAAGATTACAACCACCACTACAGATAAGAAAAGGAAGGACTTGCTTTTCTTTCCTCTGCTTATCTTAGTTACAAATTATCAATTCAAGATCAATTCTATATTAATTTCGACCATATATTATAATTTTCTTGTGAAAATGTCACACAAGATCATTCCCATTCTAAACTAACTTTTCCTGAAAATAATAATCTTTGGAGATATCTTGTAAGTGGAGTGTTTGTAGAGGAATGAAACAGCATACCGTGCAAGGCTAGCACCAAGCATGGACAAAATCAAATCAAAACCTTAACTAAATTTTCAAGCATGCGACATCATCCCCAAAGTATGTTCAAAATTATTATCTTAAAACAGTGAGCTGATAAGCCTCCTAACACCAGTCCTTTATCTTTCTGGCTTTGTGAGGAGCAACAAAAAGTGCTTTGTCTTTGGAGAGAAGAAACAATGAAGACTGAGACAAACCTTCCCCTTCACAGCTTGCATTTCCCAGCTTTAACAGCATTGCTCAATGTAGAGAGACTATAGAAGGGAGAAAATGTCCAACTTTCAAGATTACTTCATATGAAGCTTAAGGCAAGAAGAGACTGGCTAACTTAAAAGTGTCCAGGTAATTAAGGTCAACAAAACTCCACAAAATACCATTTGAGTCATGACAATCCCTGAGGTTTAGTGGGAGTTCCAGTTACCTCAACACACTTTAGTATGTGTGAAAGAAAAAAGGGAAAAGGAAAGATATGACCACAACAGATTGTCTTCCCTGCAGGATTTATTCATGCAAGGAAGAGCTATGGAACAACAATGTGCATAACCAGAGAAAAGTGAGATGCAGCAACCAGTGAAAGAATAAAAGTTCTCATAACACTGAAATACAAGTCCTCTATTCACAGTTCAGTGTTCTTAAGATAGGCCATACACAGCACCCAGTTTTGCTCAAACTATCTCACAAACGAAGCACTATGGATCACAATTACATGCTTAATCAATGAGTATATTTCCTTGAGTATAGATCAATCTCTGACATAAGTAAACCATGGATATCTAGCCATGAAGTTACTAATATATGGTATATCTTGTACATAAGTTAACCTCCTGTATGAAGGGCAGCAACAACCATCACCTATCTAACAAAAATAACCTAACCTTACCTAACCTAATTTCTCTCTCTATCCTTCCCCATATCAGCTCACACACCTAAGAAATCATATTCCTTTAAACGGAATGATGTGCTCTCATGTGCTCTGATAAATTTTTGCACTGTCTCCTTGATGCTCCAAATGGGGGATATTACATAAAAATGATGATATTGATAATGATAATAATAATAATACTTAATAATAATAATAATAATAATAATAATAATAATAATAATAATAATAATAATATTATTATTATTATTATTATCATTATTATTATTATTATTATTATTATTATTATTGTTGTTGTTGTTGTTGTGCAGTGAAATCAGATGCAAACATAAAAAAAAAAAAGTAAAAAGAGACCCCCAAGTGATGGCATTTCCTTCCTACTGATACAAGATGTTGTTGTTAAAAATTCCCATATCACTCTTTACTTTCCTCACAAACATAATGAGGCTTTAGCCACATACACCTTCACTCTCAACCCCTAAATATGATGTGTCCATGAGTGACAGCAACTGAGGAGTAGTGAGGCTGGGCAAAGATGGACAGAACAAAGGTATTTATCTAGATTAGTGATCCCTGAAAATCACCAGATCACTCAACCAACCCTGAACATCTGGCTATAGTATTTACAATTATTCGAGAAGACTTACATGATAAAGTCCCAGTGAGCGACACACGTGGGTGTACAAAATGAGCTGGGTAGTTACTTGTTATGAGATGAATCATGGCTGGCGTCTGCGGTAGATGATGACGATGATGATGATGATGCTACAACATACCACAACCCATTCGGACTTTTCCTGGTTCCGCAGACGTAGTAACAATGACGTAACACCTCCCTAGTTTTCGTGGGGACCAGAATCAATATGAGCGAGGCACCACGGCGGGGTGACAGGAGACAGAAACCCTCATTAATCCTCCCCAAGGTAACTGGACGAGTTTCAATGTCACTCCACATCAGCTGACTTCCCGATTCCTACTCTACTTCTGCTACCCTACCAGATATCATTCTAACACCATATTCTATTGAAGCAAACTAATGTACGTGTGATTTCAGGCACTAAGACACGTGTATTGGGGTAAATAATAACTGGTACATGTGAAATAAACACCAAATGCGAATCTCCCATTGTTTCCATCGCCCAGAAATCACGTCTCTTTAAGCACCACCGCATCATGTAAACAACAGTCACGTGCATCTCGGATCCTGACGACACACGGCCAGGGAAACAATGCAGAGTGGAGGTGAAATGGAAGGTAAACCCACCTCTATAGGATCAGTGGTCAGCTGGTGGGGGGCGGCACTCCCCTCTGAACCCACACTCTCAGGTAGCAGGGATATGTCGTCTGATGTAGGACTCTTCAGACAATTGCCCATGGTCCCTTTCCGCCCGAGGACTCGCCTCTTACAACACAATAGTAGCGGGGTGAGGGAGCGTCAGGCGTGAGGACACACCACCATCACCACCACTCTCCTCTCCACCACTCTCCTCCCTCACACTCACAGCTGACGCGGAGGAATACTTCACCTGCAAACGTAAACAACCCATGGAAAAACTAGTGCCGTGTTGATTCTACGCGTTGTTTTGTGTTGTTTTAATGGCTTTGTTTCGAGGATGTGGTGGTGGTGGGTTGACTGGTGTGCTCTCAAAGTGGGATGTGTGTGCGGTGATGTGTTGTGAGGTTTAATGAGGTGTGTGTTTGGTCTTTGTTTTGGTGGTGTCGTCTGCCTCTACGAGAGAGAGAGAGAGAGAGAGAGAGAGAGAGAGAGAGAGAGAGCACTATAATGACAATGTATTAAGTTTTCTATCTATACATATACCAACTGTGCAAATTCGAATGATTATATAAAAAAATGCCTTCAAAGTTTTCTTTTGCAACACATAATCATATCACATACGTATTTTTCACTAATGTATACGACACTAATTCATGAGTAGAACTATATCAATGTATTTTCCTGCTGTAATTATTTGTCATTCTTCCCTGCTTAAAAAATCCTGCATGAATCTGTATTTGTGATATGCTACTTGAAATTACCAATGGTGTTGTTACTATAGACAACTGTTCGTCACCATGTACTAGTAACGTGACTCCTACACTAATGTTGCGTCCATTTGTACTGTACCTACTACCTACGTAATCTCTCTCTCTCTCTCTCTCTCTCTCTCTCTCTCTCTCTCTCTCTCTCTCTCTCTCTCTCTCTCATCATACCAACACTTCCGCCTTGAGAAAACAGCGGAAAATGAAAAAAAGGGAAAAAAAGTTTGGAAGTCACGGTAATTTCTACAACCTCAAGAGTTTGTGGACCCATAATGCAGAAACACTTTAGCGCCGCATCTCCATCGCTCTTAAAAGGGTCTATAGTTGAAGTGACACTAGTAAGATGATTTCAAAATTATTATCGAAAAAAAAAAAAAAACTTGCATCGCCTATTTTGCCTTTGAGAACAGTCGTGAATAAAGTGTCTCGGAACACAGCAGGCAGCGACACACACATAAGGAACTATTTTCACCTCCATCCGCTCTGTTGCTGTGTCGCGTGAGACAATTATGGGACTGAGTAATTGTCATTGTATTCTTTTTCTAACCCTTTGTAAGACTGACATTGATTGAAAGCATTGTCATGAAAGGGACTTTTTGTAAATATGCTATTAGTATTATTATCAATATAATTGTCTCTTGCTTTGAATAGATGTCCTACAGCATATATTGTCTCTATTCTAATTCAACAGAAGGCATAGTTCAAGCTGAGGATATGATATAGATATTAGTCTCATGTGAATTATAATGATCTAAACCCTGCGAAAAAAATAATAAGGAAAAAAGTGAAAAAAAGGGACTGCTGTGGTGTTTATAGGCTGGCAAACGTATCGCAATGACAAGCTGTCAACGTTCCGCCAGATTGCATTGAAGCCACAGGAAGTGAGATTGCAGCTACCAAGGCTCGTGGCAACGATAATGGAAGTGGTGGTGGTGGTGGTTATGTGTGTGTGTGTGTGTGTACATTCTCGCTCGATTCATGTGTATTGCATTTCCTTCGGCTTTTTCCTTTTCCTTCGGCCTTTCCTTAGTCGTGGAATCATAACTAGTATTACACACACACACACACACACACATACACTTCGCGATGGTTAGCACCACACTCAGTTGTGGGCTGAGTGAGGGAAGACGAAGTTATGGATTAGGAGAGCACTTAAGCATATCAGTGGAATGCACATGAGAGAGTAAAATAAAGATGCAGGTACATTTTTATTGAAGATGTTTATTTGTGTTCTACTTTTCCCAACCGTCCATTACTCCCCTGATAGCTTGCTGCCCTCGACTCGATCTCCGTCATCTGAGCAGACCAGTCACTAATCACTAAGGTTTTGGTACAGTTCTTGTTCTTTTTTATATAATTCACTACCTAATTATATACAATGGAAAAAAAGCATTATCCATACCCATCATATATATTTTTTCTCATCCTACTAGGAAATCAAATAGCCACTAGTACATAGAACATTTGAGTAGGGAAAACATACAAACAATTATAATAATAATAGCAATAATAATAATAATAATAATAATAATAATAATAATAATAATAATAATAATGACAATAATAATAATAATAATAATAATAATAATAATAATAATAATAATAATAATAACAATAACAATAATAATAATAATAATAATAATAATAATAATAATAATAATAATAATAATAATAATACATGTTACAGAAAAATATAATGAAGATAAAAGAAATGTGATGCAACAAAATATTTCTTTACAATCAACCACAAAAGATGAAGAGAGTGTACCTTAAAAATGACAGAAATAACATTAAATGCTGATGTCCTTAATTTTCTTTCCTACCTAACTGGTAATTCATGTCTATGTAGGCTTTAAGTGGCTATGAGGATGGTAGGTGAGCCTTTAAGGGTGATACTCCCAGAGATGTGTCCAGGAAGGAAAGCTGAGAGGATCTTTGTACAAAACCTGTCACTACTATATTTTCTTTCTTTTATCTGTTATATCATGATGGCTTCTTACAGCTTCCCTTGTGTTTCCTCAAGTATTTCTCTCCACTAGTCATTTTGTAAAGCACCAACACTCAAGTCTTATCAATTACACATTTCTTCAGGTATTCTTATATAAGTCATACACCTTATGTTCCTTTAAAATGTAACCTTTATACCTTCATATAGGAAAGCAAGCCATTTTGTTTGACCTTTTTGTTGTCTTTAGTCAATTTCTCCCCTCTGACATAAAAAGTCCTTAATTCTGGAAGCTCCTTTGACCTTTATGAATTATGAATGCCACTCTGGTATCTATGAATTCTGGAAGTGCCTCAAGTCTGGAAATAATACTGGAAACCTCTCTTGTTCCTAAGCTATCCTGGAAACACCTGTGGGATGTCCTTTACTCATAACATAAATTATTCATACAAGTACCTTCAGTGGCCTTTACATAACAACAAAGTGTAAAAAAACAATAACAATAACAAAAGGCAAGTATGATTATGTTTGCTACAAAATACAAAATAATGAAAACTGAAGGATGTAACTTGTATGATGGATGTTGCCTTTAGTTGCTCCTGGTGTTCTTATTACATTCCAATCATCCTCTGTAGAGACACACATTTCTAAGCCATACTTGACCATAAGAATCTTCATCATTTTACAGTGAGGACAGTAACCATTGCAAAGATAAATTGATGGGGACAGTAACTATTCCAGCCTGGCATTACGCTTCCCTCTTCCACTCGGCAGGTACAGTACTACAAGAGAGCTCATATACTAGTAAGTATATTTGTGGTGGATGCATCCACTAACGTAATATCAAGAGTCTGTTGTGCCCAATGCAATATGTGAGTAATAACGAATGTGTAATGTGGAAGTCTCGTGTCCAGCTGGTGTGTGTTGTGTCCTGCTAAGATGACCATGTTTCTCTGCTCCAAGTGGAGTAATGTAGTTATTCTTATATCTATAAAGTACACTATAATGTTTTTTTTGTTTTTTTCAGAACACTCACACAAAATGAAAATGATAATTACACAAGAAAACTAAAAGATCGATATTCAGGATCATAAATGATTCAACAAAAAGAAAATTCATAAGATGTTCCACTTAGAGATTCGGGAAATATGGTTACCTTGTCTTATCAGCTGAGGCTCATGATGGATGTTATGGCAGGTTTTACTTGGTAACACTCCTCAAAACATTCTCTTCCTCTACATGTATTACATATCATTCACTAGGAGCTACAGGACAAATAAAGATTAAATAAGTTCCAGAGGTATTCTGATAATCTTGATGTAAGAATGATTTAAGTCTTATGAATGTGAAAAGTGAAACAAAAAAAGCAGATTTTGTGGTGATCAGGTCCTAAAAGTTACCTTGGGACCTGGCAGCTACAGTATTATGGTCTTATCATCTGAGGTACTGCATTTTGCTCTCAGTCAGAGATTTGATTCTGGGTAAGTGTCTCTCAGCAAATTCATCCACTTTAAGATAGATTTTTTAGTGTTTCCAAGGTGTGCCTCCAGAAGGGCATTACAATTACTGCAGCTGTCCCAGTGACAGAAATCAAGAAAGCATCATGCAGCAGTACACATATAAAAAATTCTTTCACCCAGTATTTGTAAACATATCTATAATGTAAATCAAATTACAAAGAGACTCCACAGAGCATTTCAGGAAACATGAATTTTGTATGGAGGTTACAGCAAGAGAATTATCTTATAAAGTGATCAGAGAATAAAAATATCAATAGGTTTTTTACCATGTCCATCTACACACCAGGAGCCTCAACTAGCAGGATTGAGAAGGAAAATGAACCTGCCAATCTAACTTTGATACAAATAAAACACATGAGAAATTACACACACACACACACACACATTGGCTGAAATAAACATGATTATGAAAAAAAACAATCTAACATAATGAAGGCCCAATGTTTATATCTATGCAGAAAATTATAATATAGGAGCCATAACAATCAGTCAAAGTTTTCAGTAGGTAGTTTCTACAACCAACACATTTGTTCAGGAACACGACCTCTCAGGGGACACCACACAATCTCAAAGCTTCGTCTTTTATGGACACTCTTATGCCATTGCACAAGTTAAGACAAGTCATACCCACATGACTGCACTGCAACCAACATGATCCAAGGCAAAAAATAAAAAGGTGGAAATGAAAAAAGAGATCATGCAGAGCTAGAAAAGATAAAAGAAGAAATGATGATAATTCACATGGACTTGAGAATTACAAAGAAAAACAGTTAAAAAGATCCTATGAATTGATACTAAATTAATATCAAGTCTGTGTAATTATGTAGCTCTTTTGATGCAATTCTTGATGGAAAGCAAAAACTGTGTAATGGTATTAAACAGGTCATTTGGTACAAGCAGCATGCATCATGAGGGTATGTCAATGTCAACTTAAACAATTTACTCCTTTCCTTGCCTCAATACTTTTCTCTCTTTTCCATGAGCTGTCTATACTTTACAGATACTTCACACCACACCAAGAAATTCTTGCACCATTTTTTTTAAACTTTACTTTTCACTACACAGTCAGGATCAGATCACCAAGAGATTCATTCCACTAAAGAAGAAAGTAGGAGTTCATATAACCAACAAATACACAAATACATACGGCATACCTGCCGTGTTTAAACTATTATGAAAACAGCACTACAAGTTCCCTAAAAAGACACTTAGAAAGGCAGAGAGAGAGAGAGAGAGAGAGAGAGAGAGAGAGAGAGAGAGAGAGAGAGAGAGAGAGAGAGAGAGAGAGAGAGAGAGAGAAAGAGAAAGCACGCATAATATATTACAATGATGAATTCATAATATGCATAAGGAATTACAATTATTGAACAGTATCAGCAGTTCTAGTCAGTAGGTTCAGGGGGTTCCATCTGCTGTGTAAAGAAAGGTGAAAGTCTGACCCACACACCCACAAACAAGTGCTGGTTGAGTGCTGGTCCAGTAACAAAACACAAGAACACTTCCACGCACACTCGGCAATAAGAATCATCGTCCAGCTTTCACTTGCACACCACCACTTGTCAGACTCCTCAACCAGCACTTCCCTCGCTCCTCTCTACAAACTCCTTCCTTTATTCTACTCCAGCAGTGTGACGCTCCCTTTCATCTTCAGGACATCGCTATGGTAGGACTCCTCGCCTGTTGCCATGGTGACCGGTACCTGGCCCCCTGTATGGTATGGTGCAGCTCAGTACAGTCACATTGAAGTGTCATGCAACCCCCTTCATGTCTACCCAGCCCTAACTTTTCACCATTGTTTTTTCTATTTAATTTTCTGTGGTTTTCAGTATTACACGAGTTTTTATGGGAGCTGTGGAGGGTTATGGTATGTTATGGGAAGGTGAAAGGGAGTTATGTGAGTATCTATAAAAATTTTGAGGTTAAGAGATGGTAAGGTTAGCTTGTAATGGAATACAATAAATTGATGATGACTTGATGTTGTGGTATACTAAGGATGGATTATTAGAGGATTGTGTAGTTATGGGATGCTCTGCAGGGGTGTGAAGTGGTCATAGGGAGTATATGATATCTAATGTGGATTTAAACTTCAGTTGTGGGACTGAACCATCCTTCAGCTTATGTCTTACTGTGTCAATCTTGTTAAACATAAGGACTCATTCCCTTAGTAATTAGTAAAGGCCTCTGATGGCATATTAACAGTGGGAGATAACCTGCAGCAGCAGTGTTTGGATGGAACCTAAAATAGTGGGTGTGAATAAGTCTGTGCTACATTTCCCTCATAGCTTAACCTTTCCATGCAGTGACTGGGAGAACAAAGGTACCAACATAATATTAGACACTCAGTCCTTGCTAAGGCCTCTCATGGCTAAGTATCCATCCCAGGTATAGATAAATTTCTTATTGTTTCAATGGATTGCCTGATGGGAGAGGGAAGGACATTGCATCACTCCCTTCCTGAACAGCATACACAAGTCAACTTAATGGCAGATAATGAGGAAGGTGAAGGACGTTTCACTGTGACTGTACTTGTGGCCAATGCACTTCTTTTTACAGTATGCATCATTATATACAAAAAAAAAGCAAAACAATCTCTTCTTCACTCCGGTTACTCAAGAATCTTAACACGAGAAATGCAACAAAACTATTATGAATATATTGATTATGACCCCAGCCTGGGGTGTATATTGCACCTTGGACAAAAGAGAGAAAGAGAGAGAGAGAGAGAGAGAGAGAGAGAGAGAGAGAGAGAGAGAGAGAGAGAGAGAGAGAGAGAGAGAGAGAGAGAGAGAGAAATATATACACAAAGAAAAAAAATAGGGACAGGTATACAGACAGAGATAGGGCCATTAGGAAGGGAGGGAGAGAGAGAGACACACAGAAGGGGAGGTCAGTGACAAGCCCAGGTGATTGGTGCATCCAGACCCCACCTGCTGCCTCCACACCCACCCACGCCCACCCACGCCACCTCCATGCCTACACTAACCACATTTCCGATGCGTCCAGTAACCCTACAAGTACAACAATTAGTCTAATCAAATGCTACGACAAACATGTAAGTAATATGTACAATTCACATTTGTCAGTTGAAGAAATCGTGTTACTTCAATAATTTACAGAATTTTCCCTAACCTAAGTCTAAGCAAAATACAATACGGAATGGAATGAAGGAGGGCAAAAACCAGCGCCGTGTAGCACCACAAGGGTGGCGCGGCGGCGGGAGAGAGGGTGCGCGCGGCAGCAGCGTGTGGCGGCGGGCAGTGGGTGGCGATCCGCAATTTGGCACGATGAATTCTGGCGGCCGGTGCAGGATGGCGACTGTGCTCCGCCGCTGAGCCACGTCGCCCAGCCAGGTATTCAGCCTGCCCCCATGCCTTCTGGCGGAGGAAAGGGGTCGTGGAAGGGGGAGGAGGATGGTCACAACTGCGAGGCTTGCCAAGCAGGCATGAAACGGTCCTTGACGGGGTTGAGGAGCGGGTCGTCATAGTGCTGGCCCGGGTTGACCACGGGAGGCACGGCCAAGTGAGTCTTGAGACGGCAGTCCAGATGCAGGGAGCCATACCTGGGTGTAGGGAAACTGTTAGGGCTTGCTGGGACACCACTACACCTATACTGAATTAAGGAGCTAATTCTCAAGATTAATTTAATGCAGTACTACTCATATTTAAGAAATATAATATGGCCTTGCTAGAGACTGTATTTCAAAAGGAAGCATGAAAATATTGAAAACTAAAAGGAAAACCCTAATTCATTGCCACAACTCCAAAAAAGCAATAGAAAAATGGATTCAGAGATGACAAGCACCACCAAGACTCACCTGGAGGGCACTGAAGCGCCCCATGGTGCGGGGGAGAGAGCTGCTGGGGTGGGGGGTGCTGAGGTGGTGGTGACACCACCTGCCTGCGTCCAGGCCCCAGTGGCGGCCACAGCCTGCACAGCAGCCTGCACATTGGCGTCAGGCGTTGAGTCATTGTTGTTGGGCAGTTCGGCAGGGGACCACGTGCCCAAGTTGTCCCGGCGGAAGTAGTGAGGACGGTTGTCTGGGAAGATGGTGACAGCTGGGAAGGGGTGCTCCTTGATGTGCTTCAGGACCTCACGCACCTGGTGGGAAATGGCAAGGCTGAGCTCATGCTTCATAAACATCCATATAGACTTTCCCTGTTAGGCCAAGAGCTCAATGTTCAATATAAAATTCCACAGTATACACACATACACACACATACCATCTTGACCCAGCTGGGGCCCTCAACCTCTGGCGTAGTGGAGAGGCACTGCAGGATCACGTCATCTGTCTGTTGCAGCAGCAGCTCCACACCGGCATGTGGCTCATAGTTGAACGGTCCAATGCGCAGCAGACCCAGGGCACAGTCGTACACGTCCACCATCTGCCACACAGCCAGCCGGGTGATTATCATGGGAGAGAGAGAGAGAGAGAGAGAGAGAGAGAGAGAGAGAGAGAGAGAGAGAGAGAGAGAGAGAGAGAGAGAGAGAGAGAGAGAGACTGCCTATCATGAAAAAACACATATTCATACATACCACTAATTTTTTGTGTGTGATTCACTCTTTACTCTTGTTTCATAAAATGTTAAGCATGAAATTCATATATTGTAGTATTCATAAACTTTCACTTACAACTGGCCTTTTATTCACTGAGACACAAATATTTATAACAGTTAACTAAATAACCCCACAACAATTATATTTTCTCATTTGTTCTATCCGTCTCACATATAACATCATCCACCATAAGAAAATATCTGTATCTCCTTCCAACCATCATATTTCCCCTCTTGCTTTGTACCTTTACAGACCTACCAGCCTGTGTGTCACCTGGTGCCTTACCTGCTGTGCACCTGTGAAGATCCTGGTGGAACGAAGCACCAGGTAAGGTCCCTTGTCTGTGAAGGTGGCAGGGAATATCTTGCCATTCTGTGTGCTGACCCCTGCAGGTGAGAGAGAAGAGAGAGGATGTTTAATACAGCCAATTGTTGAAAGAATAAAGAGAGGGAGAATATAATACAAGGACTGTGAAGCTGTATGTAATATGACTATGACAACTCTCTTTTTTTCTTTCATCCTCTTTGATCATTCAGTGTATTTTAAATAATCAGTGGGAATGAATAAATTACTATCCTATTGACTTGGGGTATAACAAAAGGACAAGTAAGTTAAATAGAAAAATTAATAAAAGATGAGAAAATAATGTAACTGAACCACAGCATCACAATCATACATGCTGGTAGATAGAATAATTTAATTCCTGTCACCACATTTAGAGAATGAAGTAAGCATCAAAATGATTAATACACTAACTTGTTGGGGAAAATAAGGCCTTAGGGAGGATAATATAACACAAGAAAGCCTGTGACTCTCTAGACAGGGCAGATGTAAAGGCAGAGAGACAAGCATGTGTCAGGAAGGTTAATACACTGCTCTTAACCCCTTCATTACTGGGATGCATTTTTACTATGAATTTTGTGTGTAATTAGTTGATTTCATTGTCATTGGAAAGGATCTGTGGAGGTCAGAAGATTAATGGCCCAAGTCTGTACTGTTTTAATCCCCACATGAGTCTCTGAAGCTGTATAAAATCTTCAAATAACCAGAATGAATATAAAAATACATCACCGTACTGATGGGATTAAAAAAAAAGAAGACAATGATACATTCCAGAGAAGGACTTTGACACTACAAATAACAAAGGCGACAACACAGCAGTACAAAAGGTTAATACACTTGGAAAAAAATTGACTGATGTAACAATACGAAGGCAAGGAACAGACGTCAGAAAGATTAATACCCAAATCTTCCTAACCCTTTTGAATTCTTTCCACCAGTGGGAACACCTATAAACACCAAGCCTTATTAATCAACAATGGCCTGAAGGTAGATGGAGGATAGACAGATCAAAATAGCCTGAAGGAGCTGAATGAATTAATACCTGATATGCTCTAATCTCACATGAAAGATAATCGATAAAAATAGTGAGTGTTTTCTGCTGCTTGCCAACTGCCCCAGGGAATTAATACATCACCTTCCATCTCAAGTGAAAATTGGACAGATGAAGAGATGATTCATGGTTAAAGGTACAGTAAAAAAAAAAAAAAAAAAAAAAAGGAAGAAATAAGAAAATAAATCAAGCCCTGTAATCTATATCTAGTTGGAATCAGAAGATGGAAGATAGAAGAGTAATTTATGATTTGGATATCAGAGAGAGAGAGAGAGAGAGAGAGAGAGAGAGAGAGAGAGAGAGAGAGAGAGAGAGAGAGAGAGAGAGTAATCTTCTTGTGTGTCCCCGATTCGTCAGATGGTGTGATAGTTGAGACACACACACACACACACACACGCGCACACACACGCGCACACACACACGCGCACACACACACACACACACACACACACACACTCAGACGCCGCCAGTGCAAAGTGTGGTGGTGGTCGTGGTGGTGTTGTGGTGTTGTGGTGTTGTGGTGGTGCTTTCTTTCTTTCTTTGGTATTTGTTTTGCTTTGTTTTTTTGTTTTCTTTTCTCTTTTTTCGGTTTTGGAATTTTGTTATGTTTGTTTTTTGTTCTTTTCCTTTTTTTTCGTTTTTTGGAATTTTGATGTTTTCTTTTTTATTTTATATTCTTGTTTTTTCTTGTGTTTTTTTTCTTTTTTTTTTTCCCTATTTCTTCTTTCACGTTTATATTCCCAATGTTTTTTTGGTTCATATTTATGCCTATTTTAAGATTATTTTGACCTTTATAGTTTTCCTTTAATTTATCAAGAGCATTTTTACGGTTCTAGTCACAGATTAACAACATTTCTTCATTATTAATTCTATAAACACTCTTAAGAACTCCACTAGTCATTTCTGTAGCCTTAGAAAACAGTACTAATAAAATAACACGAGTTTTTACGGTTCTAGTGATATATTAAGAACATTTTTACGGTTCTAGTGACAGATTAACAACATTTCTTCATTATTAATTTGCTAAACACTCTTAAGAACCCCACTAGTCATCTCTGTAGCCTTAGCAAACAGTCTGGTGATATATTAAGAACATTTTTACGGTTCTAGTCACAGATTAACATATATTTAAAGCATTTGTAAGGTTCTAGTGACAGATTAACAGCATTTCTACTTAATAATTCTACAAACACTCTTAAGAACCCCACTAGTCATCTCTGTAGCCTTAGCAAACAGTGGTGGTGGGAGAGGACAGTGTTTGCATACGAAGTTGAAGTGTAGTTGAAGTGAGAAATGGTAAATGTAAAGTGAAGTGTCATATCAATTCATGTTAGGGTGGTGGTGGTGGTGGTGGTGGTGGTGGTGGTGGTGGTGGTGGTGGTGGCAGGAATGTGTAGCAGTGGTGAGGTTTAACTAACTGAAATAATGTTGAAGATTTGTGGTCTTGTTTGGTAAATTTTTGAAGTAGTCGTAGTAGTAGTAGTAGTAGTAGTAGTAGTAGTAGTAGTCTTTCCTTAACCTTATTCTACCTATCTACTTTTTTTGTTTGTTTATTTGTTTTTATCATTGTTTTCATCTAAAATTAATCAGTTTCCAAAATTATCAAAAAAAAAATCGTTTCTCCGCCAAAAAAATTTCTCTACATTTTAATTGAGGTCAAAAAAATCAAGAAGTATTTATTATTATTATTATTATTGTTTTATTGTTATTATTTTTTTTTATCTGAAGGTTTTCCCTCTTAAACGTGGCATATGTGCGTGGAGATGCGGTGTTGCCGATACTCTCTCTCTCTCTCTCTCTCTCTCTCTCTCTCTCTCTCTCTCTCTCTCTCTCTCTCTCTCTCTCTCTCTCTCTCTCTCTCTCTCTCAAATAAAAAGCAAATTCATCACTTTCTTTTCCTCTTTACCAGCAACTCATTCACTTAACCCTTTCCCTATTATTTGCTCCATCTTTCCTTAATAAACGATTACTCTACGACATCTATACTTGTTCCATAGTAAACTTAAGTCTTTAAACTGGACAGAAATTGCAAATTATACCATTTTTTTCATGCATTCCTTTCTCGCAGATGCTAATAAAGAACACATGCATTGCTATTGATGTTATTAATTGTCTCGCAACGCAGTGAAAGAGTTAAATTGGTAACAAATATAATTTTTTTCACCTGTATGCTTCTCCCCGTGAACAAAGCAACCATTTCGGAGGCTGCTAACAGTTCCTCCTTCTCTACATTCATCCACTCGACACTCTGAGCCTTCATTCACTCTCGCTGCTTCTATGCACCAGTTACTCAGTCCATTCTGTTCATCCCAGCCAGTGTCTCTTACTCTTGTATGCACTTCTATTACAATCTCTCTCTCTCTCTCTCTCTCTCTCTCTCTCTCTCTCTCCAGATCCGTAAACAATAAATGCTTTCTTTGTCTTTGGAGATGATAATAATTTACATCTATTGATATTAATGAATGTGATATTAAAACTACAACATAAACACCACCACCCCACCACCATCACCACCACAACGAACAACAACAACAATCACGATTTTCATCAAGTAGTACAAGAAATTCCTTCCACCATTCCTTCTACCAACAAAAGAAAAAAAGTATCTACAATAAAAGAAATAAAAAGAAACAACAGCCAGAAAAGGGAGAAAAACAATATACCATGCAGCCAACCATCCATCCATCCATCCTTCCCCACCTCCCCCTCTTTCCATCCAATACCTGCAGAGACATGCCCTCCCTTTCCCCACTTCCTCCCCCCCCCCCAGCAGGAAGAGTAAGCTCCCGGTGAATCTCCACAATAATACCTGCACCTTCCTTCCTGCCGTGATAAATTAGAGACGTGGCGCAGCGAGGACGAAAAGATGATAAATGAATTGTAGCAAAGCAAGAGTTCATTCCTCACTAATTACCACCTACGATACGAAACTCACTTGTGTACAGTATTTGTCTCTTTTTAGTACCTGGTTCCCACGGTCCTCCCAAGCTTCCCACAGTCCTCCCAGCCCTTCCCAGCCCACTTCCAGTTCTTCCCATGTACCTTTCGTCTCTCTCCCTGAGGGTTCCATCTCTCCCCACCCTTTCCTGCCCTCCACCCAGTCCAGAAAGCGGCGACAAACACAACAAGCCATGTCTATTAGTGGTAGCTGGTAAAACTTACGAATTCTCCCCCCCCCCCCCCACACACACACACACTGCTAAACAACCATCAAAGAACAAGTCAAGTTTATTTTTCTCAAAGCAAAGGGGAGGAAAAGTGTTACGTTTGATAGTATTTTTACAC
>CM035191.1:12976305-12987183 GCA_020233015.1 Callinectes sapidus
CAAAAAAAAAAAACGCTCTCTCTCTCTCTCTCTCTCTCTCTCTCTCTCTCTCTCTCTCTCTCTCTCTCTCTCTCTCTCTCTCTCTCTCTCTCTCTCTCTGTGTCTTGCTCCCACCTAAGAAACTGTCCACGGGTCGTTCTGGGCAGCTGGTGAAGCGACAGTTACATACATTTGTTGGCTGGAAACAAAACACACAAGGGTATAAATTTTAATAGCCTTCCTCTCTTCTACTCTTCTCCCTTCTCTGTCTGCCTTCTACACACACACACACACACACACACACACACACACACGCACACACACACACACACACACACACACACACACACACACACACACACACACACACCACACACAGGGTGGTTCACGTGGACACAGTTACCAGGGTGAAATAAGAAAAAGTCTTAAAAAAAGGAAGCATCGTATATATTCACCGAGCGGGAAGTGTAAGAGCGGAAAAGAATTGAAAAAGAAAACGACACAAACACCTCGCTAATTTTTTCTCAGGATACCTTAAAAGACGTGCTGTCGTTTTCTTTGTCACTTGAGGCTTTCTTCTGTTTTCTTTTAATACGACAAGTATGCGTGGTTATTTATTTAATTATTCATCGAGACGCCATCCATTTCTTGACCAATTTTGTAAAGGAGTGGTTCTTTTCCCTTTCTACTGGTTTTTGTCCTCTTATTTTTCTCCTCCTTTTTCTTCACCGTCTCTCTCCTCCTTCATGTTCTTGTTCTTGTTCTTCTTGTCCTTGTCTTGTCCTCCTTATTCTGCCCACACGAATTTAGTTTCATTCTTTTCTTCAAGGCTTTCTTTTCACGTCGTCTTGCAAACATGGCTGCAGTGAGGCGCCCGCAGCTCGTCCCCTTCTATTATTCACGTGTTGTTGTTGCTCCTTGGTGTCCTTTACGGTGCTTTGAGTGTTGGCAGGATAACGGGCGGCTCACTCTTGGTTTTGGCTGCCTTTCTGCTAAAACTAGACGGGGAATGAGATAAGTTTAGGGTGTTGAATAGAAAACTACACCAAGGAATGAGATGGGAATTTTTAGCTTGGTTGGTATTGAATGGAAGAGGGAGGAAGGGAAGGAGGGGCAGAGGGAGGTAATCAGATGGGAAGCTTTTAGTTCAGTTATTTTTGAATAGAGAACTAGACTGAGCAACGAAGTGAGAAGTTTAACCTTTAGAAAGGAATAAAAAGTAGACGAGGGGATTTAATTAAACAGGACTTAAGAATTAGATAAGATGTTTAGATCAGCTGATAGTGGATAGAGAATGAATGAGATGTGACTTTTAACTCAGCTGGTTTAGTGCATAGTTAAGAGGAGCAGCTGGTGTAGTTTAAATGTCAATAGTGGATACTCTCATCGACGAATAAGATAAGTTTGAATCAACTGGTATTGGGTGGAGAATGAGTGAGATGTGACGTTTAACTCAGGTGGTACAGAGTAAAGCTAAGAGAAGCAGCTGGTGTAGTTCAAATGTTAATGGTGGATACTCCCTTCGATGTCACCTGTTCACTAGCAAGATATGATACTGACTTACTAACATAACATAACATTGTGCTACACCGAACAACTGAGCGCAGGCGAAGGGTTAGTGGCGTTACCCTTCACTGTTTTACTACGATGTACACCACAACACAGTTCTAAAACAACGGAATCTTAATAAACATCGACAAGAAATATAGAAAAAGATAATAAAAAATATATATCCAACAGCCTTCAGCTATTAAAATTCTTTGAGATGGTTAAGATGAAAAATTTCAGGTGTGGTTTGTTAATATGGAGGACAAAACCAAATCGTTTAAACCTCGGCATTTGGAGTAGTCAGGTCATAGGAAGGTGGAAATATAGAAGCAGGTAGAAGAAGATCTTAAATGACGCTGATGGGATTTCGCTCTTAGATTAACCAAGATTCTGAGACACCAGCTGGGCAACCATCGTTAAGAATTCGAGTAATCATCCCTTGGCCCTTTGAAAACAGTCCCCTCTGAGAAAAACAAGTATCTGGAAACACTGGCGAGGTCGTGTAAAAAAATAAATAAATAAACGCACTCTCCACCGCTTCACAATATTCTGGTATTTGTTCCCTGGCTCTCTTCCCGCGCGCTTGTAGGTTATGTACTTTTACACCTGTATTGGAGGCGGAATGGCTGTGTAGGAGACCGGCGTTGTTGGCCCGCGTGCTCCCCTTGACGTGTGGCCGCCCAGGGAAGACTGCTGCTAAATGGACAACGCGTGGGTGAATGCTGTTACTCGTTCGCCAAAGATTGAACTCCAGGCTTGTATAAATCCAGCGTATCCCGAGCGTTTCGTGGTTACTTCGCTGTGAAAGTTGATCTCCGTGTTTTTCCCCATTCTCGTTTAGTGTTATGCTGTTATGGATCAATTTACTCATTAGCCGTGCTGTTGTTGTTTTTGCTTCCGGGTTTTGGAGTGAATGCATGTTAAGAGAGCGGGTTGATTAGATGAATGTGTAATCAAGTTTAATTCGTACATTTTACAGGTTATTTCTCTTTTTTTTTTCTTTTCGCCTTATTTAGTATTCATAGGATTTTAATATATCATGTTTTGTTTCTTTGATGTTGCTCAGTGCTTTTATTCACGCATCGTTTATTCATTAATTGGCTTTGCTTGTTGATGATATTTCGTTTTGTTGTTTCTTGAGGAACGTATCGAGTGTTGTAGTGTTACCCAGCCAGTAAATAATGACCCAACATGTTATTCAGTTCTTGGTTTCCCTTCCAATGTTGCCCAGTGTTTTGTTACACTCTGCTCTCCCATCTCGACTATTTCCAAAGGCCACAGAGGTGCTTAGCTGGCATGTTAAGAGCGATTCTTGTAGTAATAATAGAGAAATTCTTAACACATTTTCATATATATTCTACTTACTACTATTTGCTGATTTTATACAGCCTCGGAAACTTATTTGTGGATTACAATAGTGAAGGCTCTGGCCATTAATCGTCTGAGCTTCACAGAGCTTTCCTAATGCCAATAAAATCATCTAATTGTACCCAAAACTGAAGGTAGAAAAAAAATGAGTCCCAGTACTTAAGATGTTAACCGTAAAAATACCCTTTAAAAGCCTATTTAACATCATCCACCTAGAGCCTTTTGAATATAGTAAGACTTGCGGCGCAGTAGTGTTTCAGAATATAGCCCATTGTCTCGTACAGGACACAACAGCCTCCACAGGTGATGGTTGTCCCGAGTCCCCTTAAGGGAAGCTGGTAAAGATAACTAGTCTCATGGTGGCCGGGAAATGTGTCTGGCAGCAGATACTGGTGGTGGGAAAGACTCTTGTCCAGTGCAATCAACCCAGGCAGCCCCAGACACCATTAACCAGCTCGCCTCCTGCCGCTGGAGGTCACTAGGGATGCGTCCCGAACACCGCTACTGCTGAGGGATATTACAAAGGAAAGTATCAGAGCTAGAGCAGGAAAAGTTAGGTTTGATGCTAAGCGCGGACCAATTAGCAGTTTTTTTAAGCAATCAGGGATAATTTCGTTGTTAAGTAGGGATAGTTTCATAACTCTCACGCACAGGAGAGCTTGGGAATTACGTACCAGGCAAGCGCTTCACAGACAGGTATTCTCACACTATCACAGCACCGCACCTCACAAGTCAGCTGGAGTAGTAATGCAATGATACGTTACCTGATGCTAAACTGCTGTACGTTCCCAGAGTTCAGCGGAGAGTTCTTTCGTGAATATGAAGATCGAGTTTTGGAATGGAAAGATGATGCAGAAAGGTAAGTAAAGTGTAGAAAAGTGAGTAAATAAGTGAAAGAAATGAGTGAACAGAGAAAGAAAAGAGATTAAGATAAATATATGAAAATCAATAAACAAATAAAGAAAGAGTAAATTGATAAATACACAAAGAAAAGGGAAGCTAAAAAAGAATAATAGCAATTACTACACAGATGTTGAAGACGACCTTGATATCAACGATTCCATACGTTATATTTTTTCTTCTTTTCATTCACATTTCCTGCGGTGTTAGCTTGCAAGGTGGGAAGGGAACAAGAAGTTACTCGTGTGAAAGGTAATGTGTTTGTGTGTGTGTGTGTGTGTGTGTGTGTGTGTGTGTGTGTGTGTGTGTGTGTGTGTGTGTGTGTGTGTAGCCTCATCTGTGCCTAACAGGAAAGAAAAACACATTAAAACTTGTAAGACTAAAGGTGATATATGTATCGGTACTTTTATTTAACGTTTATTTATTCATCTATTTCATTTCATGTATTTTTTGGGGGGTCGCTGTTTTATTTAGGTTAGCAAAGATGTTAAGAAGGTAGGCAACTGTAAAAGGAATATTTGGCTTCATCTTATTGCTAAAAAAGGAAATGTCTCACCTGAATACACACACACACACACACACACACACACACACACACACACACACACACAGTTCTACTACTACGTGTGGCAAAGAGTATGGCTTCGCGTCTCTAATGTGTGAGGAGAGGATAAGAAAGCAGAGTGAATATAGTAGTAGTAGTAGTAGTGGTAGTAGTAGTAGAAGTAGAAGTAAGTGTCGGAAAAGAACTCACCATTATTTTACTCACCAATTCACGCACACTTTACTTTCACTCCTTTCAGCACCAAGCTCAACGAAAACGCCCCCTCTCTGAAAAAAAAAGTGAACAGAAAATGGTGAAAGAAAATGGGAACAGGTCCACGTCACTGCCTTCCCGATGAAAGTGTTTGCGTGTCAATTTGCATAAAATGTGTTCGTGATTTTTACGTACGTACGGGAGAGGGTTGTTGTTGTTGTTGTTGTTGTTGTTGTTGTTGTTGTTGTTGTTGTTGTTGTTGTTGTGTTTGGTTGTTGTTATTGTCTGGTGGTGGAGGTGGTTGTGGTGGTGGTGGTGGTATTGTTCGAAGTTCGTAATTAATATTTCCGTAACGAACTCATTCAACTCTGAGATAAAACTGAGGCTTGTTTTGCCTATACTTGTAGGTGCGAACGCAGTGAGGAAAGTCAATAAAAAAAAGAAATAGATAACACTGAAAATAACCTCTTTGGATGTGACCTTTAGTACTACTACTACTACTACTACTACTACTACTACTACTACTACTACTACTACTACTACTGCTACTACTACTACTACTACTACTACTACTACTACTACTACTACTACTCATAACACTTATAATGATACCACTAGTAACTTTATCGTAACTTCACCATCATTCCCTCCTCTCATTATCTTCCATTGTACTTTCCTTTCCCGCTTCCTCGTGGTTTCCTTACTCTCTCATTTTCCGCACAGTTCCAGTTTCCCTGACGTGTCAAATTTCACTCTGTCGTCCTTTCCTTCACTGCCTTCGTGTCGCGTCTCGCCAGCCTCATCAGCCGTCGCTTTGTGCCCGCCTCGCCTACCCAGACTTCTTCTCTAGGATTTCTATATTGGTACGAAGAGATGGAGAGGCAGAGAGGCGGGGAGCGTGAAGGAGGGAGGGGGTGGTGGAAGAAGGGAGGGGTGGTGGAAGGAGGGAGGGTGGTGGAAGGAGGCAGGGTGGTGGAAGGAGGGAGGGGGGTGGAAGGAGGGAGGGTGGTGGAAGGAGGGAGGGGGGTGTAAGGAGGGAGGGTGGTGGAAGGAGGGAGAAGGTACAAGTGACTCTCTGCAACAGGAAGGATATCTTTTTATGTGACGAAATGATTTAGATACTGATTATACTTTTTTTTTTTTTTTTTTTTTAGTGTTCCCTTTTCTTTGCTTGCTTTTCCCGGTTTTCTTCCTTCTTTCTTGTTTCTTTTATTTTAATCTTTCCAAGTGGTTTCTTTACTGATTTTGTATGTTTTTCTTCCTTTTTTCTTGTTTTTCTGTTAGAATTATGTAGCAAATGATTTTCTGTTTCTTTCTTTCTATTATTCCTTCCTCCATCCCTCTCCATCTTCCTTCCTTCATTTATCTTCTCCAGCTCCTCCTTCCTTCCCTTCCCTTCCCTCCTCTCCTACAAGTAAACCAGAACCATTGTAAATTCGAGACACTGAAGCACACAGACGCAACAACAACACTTCACGAGATAGGAACAAAATAAATAAAAAAGAAGTGAGCACATATACATCTAATGAGCAACGGCATGACAATTGTATCTCATTTTCACAGATGGCAGTATGCAGCAGCGACAGTGGGTCTCTGCTGTGAATGACGCAGCTGTGGTCTTTACCCAGCGAGTGGTGAGTATGAGTAATTTCAAGCTTGTTGCATGGTGGTGGTGGTGGTGGAAACAGTGTAGCAGAAACGACGCCATTATTATGACTCCATAAAGAGAGAAAAACTGTGGCTTAATTGCAGGGAAAATGTGGTGTTGGCTACCAGTTGTGTTCATTTGTCACGGTGAAGTTATAGTTTTATAGTGCATGGCGTTTGAAGTTACGTATGGTAGAGGGTGCGTTGAAAACCGTCTTGTTTGAGAGAGAGAGAGAGAGAGAGAGAGAGACAGAGAGAAAGACAGACAGAGAGAGAGAGAGAGAGAGAGAGAGAGAGGAACACTATAGACCTTTTACATTATTTTGACACTGTATACACTTCTTTTTTACATTTTTACATTTTTTTTTACATGTGTTACCTTGACACTGAGTATGTATGGGTATGTATGGCTCAGGGTAGACTTCACTTTCTACTTTCATTATCTTTGTATGTATGGTTGTGCATGGGTGAAAGAACTATTGGGGTTTTGGTTCTTATGGCATTGGTTAAACAGGTGTATAAATTTTTACCACTAACTTAAATGGTGCACTGTAGTTAAAAAGATTACTTGGCTGCTAATGTACAAAGCAATATTCATAATACTATAATAATAAAAAAATATATAAATCTAAATAAAAAAGGCAGTATTAATATTCAAATGCATCACTCATATTATTTTTTTTTTTCCGAAGTAGAGTGTTTCGTGGTATTTCACCTTTCACCTGTCCAGTAATCCTACCTCGCTCATTTACCTAACGTATTTATCAAGTAATGTAGCGTGACTTCTTTCATATCGCTGTTAAAGGTACATTGTTGAAGAGTGATTACTTGCCTAGTCATTAATCTATCGTAAAAAAAATAAAACAGGAACACATAACTTTAATTTTAGATAATGCGGCTTACATAAAACCTACTTAACCTGGACATCATTAAAAAAAGTGCCTATCTATCGACGTACCCCATTAACCCCTTCAGTACTGGCACGCATTTTCATATTTATTCTGCTTATAGTTGCCAATTTTTCACAGCTTCAAAAACTCATGTTCGGATTAAAATAATAGAGACTCCGGCCATTAATCTTCCGACCTCCATAAACCCTCCCTAATATCAATAAAACTGTCTAATTATACCCCAAAAACGCGCCCCAGTACTGAAGGGGTTAATCAAACAAGTACAGACAAGTTAACATACATCACCTCTCTTATCAAATGTACTATTAAACACAAAGTACTTTCCGTTACATCTTTACAAGCGGCAGGCAATCAAGAGAGGCAAAGAGGCGGTATTAGAGTATCAGCATTCAAGCGTCACACCTGGCCGCCTCGTTCAGGTGTAAAGGCACGGTGCAGGTGGAGGGAGGCGTGAGTCAATGGGTCGTTCGCTGCCTGCCCCGCTAAGGGAGTCTGGGCCTTGGCGAGTCGGCGGCGCGAGCTGGCAAGTCCCCGGGTATTTTTAGACAAAGCCGAACAAGGAAAGAAGTTCAGAGTGATCGCGCGTTTGTGTTACCTCTCTCTCTCTCTCTCTCTCTCTCTCTCTCTCTGTGTGTGTCACACACGTACGTAAATTTTTCTGTACGTAGGGAAATTAAATACCTACACGTACACCTACTCGTTAAAACACACACACACACACACACACACACATGGCAGCAGTTGCAGTAGTATTTAATTACACCCAAACACGCACACACGCACTTACACATCCGTCAACATTACCGGTTTTTTCTTCCCTCTCATCCTTCATAGCGCACCTCGGCTGCCCTCCCTCTTTCCCCTCTCCCTTCCCTCTTCCCTTGCCTTATTTCCCTTATTCTCGCCCCAAAAAAGGAATTCTTAATCACTTACACACACACACACACACACACAGTACACATTGCCTTGACACAAAGAAAGATTCTCTCTCTCTCTCTCTCTCTCTCTCTCTCTCTCTCTCTCTCTCTCAGCCTTTCAGAGCAGTGACACAAAGCTAATTTTAACGCACCAGCGGATCTGATGCTGGAGTGGGGATAAGATGACTGTCAGATCCTGCTACTGAAACTGATGTGCAAGTGAAGATAAGAGATCCAACGCCAATATCGGTGGATTTTAGTGGATTCAACGTGGATAAAGGATTCAACTCGATCTGAAATGCATAGGCGTGGAGTACAAAACGTTATCTGTCTGCCACGTGCGCGATTTACTCCTCAATTCTACAACGTGGGTGTCCGTGTAACTATAAGCGGTTAAATCCATTGCGCGGAGCCAGATAAGGAGAGTTTGAAACGATATCTCCGTCTGTATATGCGATTTGATTCCACGTTGTCGGTGTTTGTAGGATCGAATGCTTTTTGTGAGTTGTAAGGGCTGTTTCTTCCTACCCGTGCGTGTTTTGTTGTCTGTGGTGATGTAGAGTCGCTGTTAAACTCTTACTGACGTCATGGCAGCTTGAAAAGGAAAACCTGAACACCTCAGTAACTCATAAACACTATTTTGAAAGGCTTTGCTTGGTTGTCGAGTGTGTGTGTGTGTGTGTGTGTGTGTGTGTGTGTGTGTGTGTGTGTGTGTGTGTGTGTGTGTGTGTGTGTGTGTTCAGTGACGATGTGAGTGAAGAAGAAAATTTGTAACCTTGAAAACCTAAATAATTCATGTAAACTGTATTGAAGCACTAAGAATATTGTGTTGCTTCATAAGTGTGTTTCTCCCATCCACCACCGCTGTATTGACGAGAAATTGTTAGATTCCCCGCCAGCATCATGAAACCTTAAAAACAAAACAAAACAACAACAACAACAACAACAACAAAACACTTAAGAATGACAAAAAAAAAAAAAAACGACACGGATAGGATTATTCATTACGTCTCGCAAGGATGTAAAAAAATCCTCGTTATTCACAAAAACAACACAAAAACACGAAAGAAGAAGCAATTCAATACCTTTAAAACACAGACACCGCTTGCTACATCGTCTCAAAACACACCAAGATAAGTCACACACCCACACACACACACCCTCCCACCCACCCACCGACGCACACACACCCACACACACACACCCTCCCACCCACCCACCGACGCACACACACCCACCCACACACACACACACACACACACACACACATGAGAATTTGTAATGGCCGTTATCTTTGTATTTTTACTAATAATTCTACAACTACTCAAGAAAAATAATGTATGTAAATATTGCCGATTTTGTGTCTGTGTAAACGTAAATCATATGTGTCTTTTTGTAAATATGACTGTCGGGAAGCTTCGGCTTGACAGTCTATGCCAATCCTTAAATACTTCACTTCCTCAAATGTATGAATACTGTACAATCTATTGGGCAATAAACTTTTACTTACTTACTTACTTACTTACTTACACACACACACACACGCACACACCTGAGAACATCACCTTCCACACACTCCAGTATATTCCCTTCCTTCCAGAGTGGAGTTATAGATAAGGGTATAATGTCAGCTTCCAGTGGTCAAGGGAAGGGAGGGAGAGGGAGAGGGGGGAAGGGGAAGGGGAAGGTGGTGTAATCCTGTATGTCTCAGCGTGAGCCTCGACAGCCAATAGAACGCCGCCCAGCCCTCGACACACACCTAATCCCTTATGCTCGGTTGTGTGATATTCAGATCCACCATAACTCAGAGACAGAAGCTTGGATCCTCTACGGAGACTCGGCAATATACTCTCTCTCTCCCTCTCCCTCTCTCTCTCTAAAGCCGCGGTCTCTAGCTCCAATATTACACCAGCTCACGCCCTCACCAGTCCCAGCTGACAGTTACGCCTCGTCGACCCTCACCATCCGGCACGTACACCTCTGCATATCTTAGCACCCACCGCCGCCCAGCACAGCACAGCACGCCCCAGCACAGCACAGCACAGCACGCCCCAGCACAACACAGCACAGCGCCAAACAGACCGCCACCCATCACAGCTCAGTAGAAGCACCAAACACAGCGCTATCACAAACGGGAAGGAATAGCAATCTCCACAGCACAATGGAGGCACTGAATACACATTAAAGCAAGAAAGAAGAGAGTAACGCCCAGAACAGTGCCAAAGTAACAAACATAGGCCCAACACCCAGTAAAACACTGGAACATTGAGAAGGAGAGTACAGTTGTCTCCAGCACACTGCAAGAACACTACATACACCACAATGCAAAGGAAATACAGTGGAATCATTCAATACAGAGCAAAAATGGCAAGTAAAGATGAAGTTGTCAGTACCGTTATTCGTAATATCATACGAGAATATACTACGACATAAGAATCCATTTAGGATTCAGAAACAAATTTAACATTGTACTCACCGGTATTAGAAAAGTGACAATAACAATAGCAGTAGCAGCAGCAGCAACAACAACAACAACTACTATTACTATTATGATATTTTCAACATGTTTAGTATATAATAACAGTAATAGATAGACCTGTCTTCGCGCTACTACTACTACTATTACTACTACTACTACTACTACTACTATTACTATTACTACTACTACTACTACTACTACTACTACTACTACTACTACTACTATAATGTTAATATTCCTCTTACTGTTCGGAATATTGAACATAGCCAAAATGCAAACAATATTAAAAATTCCGAAGATATTAAGTGAAGCACGCACACACACGCATACGCACACACACACACGCACACACACACACACACACACACACAC
>CM035191.1:12987203-12999427 GCA_020233015.1 Callinectes sapidus
GAGAGAGAGAGAGAGAGAGAGAGAGAGAGAGAGAGAGAGAGAGAGAGAGAGAGAGAGAGAGAGAGATACTTAGAGTAGCACGGGAAGAGAGAACCATAACAACAAGATAAAGGGATAGAGAGAAGAGGCTTATCATTCCCCCTTGATGTCTCCCAGGGCAACACAACAAACCTGTCTCATTTGGCTCTCTCGTGTTTCCCCTTGACGGCGCGAGATGACCTGGGGACAGAGCGGAAGAGCTACAGACAGACAGACACAGCTCCTGGTCGCCTATTTCCTGGTTATTCATATCGTAAAGACTTCTATGCCAGCATCCCTAAACACTGCTCGCTCATCATTATTTTCCAAAGGCTCTAGTTGAAGGTAGTCATGTTTTGAAGGGTATTCCTATGGTTTTGGTGATGGATTGGCAATATTTCTGGTTTGTTATAAGGAGAAGCTGTCTCGAAAATTCCTGTTAGTCATCTCTGTGATCGAAAATTGTTGTGGTGAGAGCGCAGAGTCTTTAAGAATACGGACCCTGGACTTACCTTTACTACTTTCAATAGATTTCTAGGTGAAATGGCTCGTGTTATAGGTAGTTTTTACGGGTTTTGTGATAGATTGATGGGATTTTTGCGTTGTTAGTATGTATGTTCATCCTCCAATACTAAAAAATAGTGAAGAATCTCCTGAAACCAGATTACTGACACCACACTTAGATAAAATAAACAAGACCTTGTTTAGTTAAACCCCTCAGTACTGGGATGCATTTTCATATTTATTCTGCTTATTATTTCGTTATTTTATACAGCTTCAGAAAGTCGTGTGGGGATTGAAACAGTACAGACTCTGACCATTAATCTTCTGACCTCCATAGAGCCTTCGTATGTCAATAGTATCGTCTATCTGTCTAAAATCTGATGTAAAAATGCGTCCAAGTACTGAAGGGGTTAAGAGCTGCGCCCCTCCTCAACTAAATAAACTAAGCATAGCAAGAGTGATCGTTTAGTTAGTACATATGGTGCTGAAAAGCCCCTTACTGGTTCCGGTCATACTACATTCAGATCACCATTTAAGTGTCACCATCACCAGGCAGGGAATGAGTCGCAATGACCATGGAAATCATAATGAATGTTTGGATCATTGCCCGGCGCTCCATGATGCATCACCAGCATTGCTATTAAAGACAGACAGAGACGCTCACTCCATCACCAGAATGCAGCAGCTCGTCACGGATTCATCGCTGCTTTATCACGGACGGGAAAGAAAAAAAAATGAATGTATGACGGAGGTAAAGTCAGGAATCCGTGACTCCATCAGACTGAAAGCGAGTCTTTTTTTAGTTACTTTTACTGGAAAATGTGAAAAGCAACAGACATTCGCTCCTCTTAAGGTGGAGGAAATATGGTTATGGTTTTGCCTTGTCTTTTATGTGTCGTGGAGTCTGGCCAAGGACACACACACACACACACACACACACACACACACACACACACACACACACACACACACACACACACACACAGACGGCTCGCTCAGTATGCCATTCCCAAGAAAACAAAATACAAGATCGCATTAAAAGTTAGCCGGCTTAATTCCGAACATCCCTTGATTCAACTCTCTCGAGAAACACTTCACGAAAACCATCAGCAGCATGCAAAAATTGAACGCCTCTTTTGAGTGCTCTTTGAAAAAAATCTTGACACTGATTCACTTGAGAGATTTAAAGGAAGACGAGAGGTGAAGGATAACGGAATGGAAGAGACTCTAATCTAAATACAACGCATGATGAATTTTTTTTTTTATGCTAATAGTGGAAGACACGAACCTTGACACCACGCGCAGGATAACCGGCTGGAAATATCTGCACGGAGCTTAGTGGTAAATATATTCCCGGAAGCAAACTAAAAAAAATCATCTAAAACAAAAGTTGAAAAGTAATTCGTTGGTAAGCATAAGCCCGCGGCACAGAGTTTGCGAATCCCACATTTATATTACGATGCAGTGGGATATGTATTGCGTGAGGGCATTGGAGTGTAAGGGAGTGTGGGGCAGCGAGGGTTTATTCGTCACTTCACAATAAATATCATGGTTTGATATGATATGCAAAAATCTAGGAGGCATTTCTGTCATCTCATACATATACCTCTGTCTACCTGTCAGTTTCCAAACATAACAATCCAGTGAAATAAAGGATGGGTGTTGTCCTGCCGGCTAGACATGCTCCGTCAATGTAGACTCGTATATTATGTATGAGTGATCAAATAACATTAATACGGGCCGACTGCGGGAAGTCTTCATTTGCCCCTTTACTTCTTTGTCTGTGCAGTGAATGGAAGTATTCTAGGTTTACCGGGAAGATCAGTACGCCTGTTGTGTTTCCTCTTCGTTTCTGTACGGCTCTTTGCTTCTATACACCTTTTCCCTCTTTTCTTCAGTACGCTTCTCTTGTTACATCTTTGCTTCTTTGTGCAGTGACTGAAAGTATTCTAGGTTTAGCGAGGTCACTGCGTCTGTCTTGTTTTTTTCATCTCACTCGCTTCCGGAAACATTTCACGTCTCGGAAAAGATGTATACTAAGCCATTCCTTCCGTGTGTGTGTGTGTGTGTGTGTGTGTGTGTGTGTGTGTGTGTGTGTGTGTGTGTGTGTGTGTGTGCGTGTGTGTGTGTGTGTGTGTGTGTGTTTGCAATGCGAAGAATGTTTTAATTACGAGTTGGGTTTAGTGCAGTGATCTTCCTTCTCAGCCCCCAGACAGCCTTCCTGTTTAAACTCGTACTGTATTCATGCAGTGGGGATGAAAGAAGTATTTTTAGTGGTAGTAGTAGTAGTAGTAGTAGTAGTAGTAGTAGTAGTAGTAGTAGTAGTAGTAGTAGTAGAAGTAGTTGTAGTAGTATAGGGAAAATAATAATGCAGTAGGTTTTACACATTTAATTTCTTTATTTTATGTTTTATCACAGGTAAAATTTTGGTCATGTCCGTCACGCACACACGTCTTGTCTTGCTTACACTTGAACGGTATGTGTGCGCGCTTACACACACCCACACACACACACACACACACACACACACACACACACACACACACACATTGATTCTCTGACTATTTTGTTGTTTTTTCTTGTTTCCAGCCCAGTTCCGTCCATATGTCATCTTGCCCCGCCCCTTGCTGTCTCGTCAGTAGCTCAGAAACACGTCATCGGTGAGTGTTACTTGCTGTGATGTTTTTTCCTTTTCTTACTTACAAGTGTCTTCATGTTCCTCCTGTGCTTGATCAATTTCTATGTCCGAACGCGCGTATGTGTTTACCGGCTACATAGTACTTGTGGCTTGTACAGCGCACACGTTCACCTGCATGTAGATATTTCTGTTGTAGTACGTAGAAAAAGGTGTTCTCCCCTTGTAGAGTTTGTACTGAATATTTCATACTGTGGTGCTTGTTTCCGATAGCCTCCGTTTCTCGTGCATTCATTCTTACACACACATACACAAACACACACCCACATAGCCGCGGCACTTTATCATACTGAACTCTCTCGTTTTGTATGTTCCTGCGCCGCGAGAACTTCTTTGCTCTCTCCTGCTAAGACGTCCTCCTTCTCTCTGGAGCTCTGGTACTCTAGGGGTGGCGGGGGAAGACCATCCTCCAACTCAGAGCAGAGGGGTAAGGCCGCGTCAGCTGGGACTGCAGAGGGCCTTGCCTTGGATGGGGGCCTGGGCGGGTGTCGGGGTAGGGTGGTGGGGCGCTGGGACGGCTGGGGGCAGGGCAGTGGTGGGATGTCGTAGGCCACGTGAAGAGCACACGCGGGGTCCCTCAGGGTGGGTGCGGCGCTCCGACTGCTGCTGGGACTTGCCTGGAGGGGGAAGGAGTCTTGGGGGAAGGTTAAAACTTTCTAATACACACACACGCGCGCGCGCGCGCGCACACACACACACACACACACACACACACACACACACACACACACACACACACACACACACACACAGGATCTCCCTCTACTTGTCCTAAAAACACAAGTGATCTCCAGTCCTTACCGTGGGCGGGCTGTGGGCGGGCACCGGTCCATACTGGTAACGGCTGGGCGGTAGGAGGGTGGCGGGCGGCGGCTCCATGTCGGGGGGTCTGCATCCTTCCTGTAGCGGGATGACATCTGGCTCGGCATCACTTTCAGACTCAACCTGGGAGGCACAGGAGAGAGAAAAAAAATTGAAGGGGGGCTGGGTGTTTGGTTGTATGGGTTGGGGGGAGGTGTTGTTGCTGATAAGTTTGGGTGTCTCGTGCGTGCGTGTGTGTGGACTGCAGGTATTCTAGCGAGTATATTTGGTGGTAGTGACGCGTTTCACTGATTCATCGCTCACCTGGGTCTCCCTTTCGAGGCATGTGGTGTGATGGGTGATGGTAGTGGGTGAGTGGTGCCCGGCAGCGGCGAGGAGTTGGTGGTGATGGTGATGATGCGCGGGGGCGGTGGAGGGCGTGGTGGTGGCAGTGTCCCCGGCGTCTGAATCCTTGCCTGGGGAGTCCTCGTGGCGGGAGTGGCGGCGCTGTGCGGGACGGCGAGTGCGGAAAGTAATGAGCAAGATGAGGACGATGATGATGAAGACGAGACCAGCGCCTATACCAAGAGCAGCGGGGATGAGTGAGGGCATGGACAGCACCCCGAGATACTTTTTTCGTCCGCTGCTGTTACTGCCATTGCCGCTGGTGACCCCTTCGCTGCTACCACTGCCGTTGCCACCCGCTCCGTTTTTGCCATCGCGGACCTCTGCCTCCGATGGGCCGTCTGTGGGAGGGAAGAGCAACGCGTGACCCAGGAGACATATGTCACTGGAGAGATTTGCGTGCCTAGTATGTTCAGGTTGAGATTCATGTATGCATAGCGTTTATTCAAGTCTTGCAACGTTTATTACGCTACTAATATACTGCATCCCACGTAATTCATTTCCTCCCTGACACATGCATACACACACACACACACACACACACACACACACACACACACACACACACACACACCTCGAGCCTGGAAGGAGGAGCCGGAGGAGCGTGGTGCCCCAGTCAGGGTGAGGAGGACGGGTCTGCTGGAGCCTTTCTGGTTGTGAGCGGAGACCGTGAGGCGATAGCGCCCTCCAGACCGCAGCCCCTCCACCTGTAAGCGTGAAGCGGGCAAGGATATATATGGCAGGTGTGAATTATTGCTGCTTTGTGAAGGCAGTCAAGAGTAATGGACAGGAGGGAGGGCATGGAGGTTATGGGGAAAGAGGGAGTCACAATAACAAACTCGTATATCAAGGTAAATTAAGAAATGAAGGTATGATCCCCCAATGCATAACTCATGGTAGAAAGTACGGGGAAGTTTCTAAATCAGGTGATTGAGTATCGAAAACTTTTAACTTTTAGGTGAACTCAGAGTAGGTTATTTTTTCGCTTTTTGATAACACTTATTCTACTGCAGGAAATTTAATATGAGATTGATGTTGAGTGGAGGAGAGGGCGGGCGTGTGGGCGGGTGGGTGGGCATGGCGGTGACTCACGTAGAAGGTGGGGCTGGAGGAGGTGAGGTTGAAGGAGTGGGGGGTGCCTCCGTCTTCCAGCGAGGCCTGAAGGAGGAAGTGTTGCGGCAGACCACCACTGTCCCCGGCTGCACAGCGCACTTTGACGGAGGTGCGAGTCCGCTGTCCCGCTGTGCAGTTTTGGGGCGACTCGGGTTTGCCTGGAGGAGGGAGCGAGAGAGTAGTGGTGAGGGAGGCCAGGGGAAGGCACAGTTATAGTCAATAATCTTGTGGCGCTCTCTTCCACGATGTTTAGCTTGTTGTCGCAATCTTGAGTCTTCTGAGCCATACAATACGTAACAATGACTTAACACAGTGGTCGTGAATGTGGTGCATTAGTTGGCTATTGATCGTGATCCAGAGCCGTGTTGATTATAAGTCTTCTGATGTGGTAGCAGTTTGCAATACTGAGAACGACGTTAAACACAGTAGATTGGCGCATTACTTTACTGTTGATCTCAGTATCTAATCTAACGGCCCATTAGACACATTTCCTTCATTATATCACTTTCATTTACCATTCATAAGTGACGTCAGTGCAAAGAGGTCTTAAAAGAAGTAATAATCGCTTGTGTGATTTATGGCTAACGTCTCTGTGAATGTCGGGACAAATGCCATCTGTTTATGGTGAAGGAAGTGGGAGCGTGGTGATTCCATTGCCGCATCTCATCTGCTGGAGGGGTGGCGGCGGGTTCTGCATTATGATTATTCGTCCACTGACCGATATGAGATCGACAAGACAGGAAATAATGCTATCAGGGAGCCACTTTATGTTGTACCCATAAAGACGCGTATCTGACCCACGCTTGCCGCTCCACGCCATTCCCTAAAAACCTAGGGAGAGAGAGAGAGAGAGAGAGAGAGAGAGAGAGAGAGAGAGAGAGAGAGAGAGAGAGAGAGAGAGAGAGAGAGAGAGAGAATACAATATGCAAGGAAACACTAGATGCTCTCTCAGGACTTTGTAGTGTTGAAATATTTGTCATAGTTTGGTTTGCAGAGACTCATAGATACCTTGTCGTAGTGTGTGTGTGTGTGTGTGTGTGTGTGTGTGTTTATGTCCGTTCGTGTAGCTAGATTGTTCTTATGGCTGGTGTTTAAGTGATAATGTGTGTGTTGTGTGGTGGTGGTGGTGCATCGCTCACCGGCAGGCACAATGTGGAAGATGCAAGGCTTCTGCTGGCTGCCGATATTGTTGGAGGCCCAGCAGAGCAGCGTGCCATAGTCCAGGGTGGCGATGGGCGTGTAGGTGATGACGCTGTGGCTGCTGGAGGAGGTGAAGCTGCCCTGAGGCACGTCAATCATGTCCGCCGTGTTGTTGAATGTCCAGTGGAAGGTGGCCTGTAGTGGGTTGGCCTGCACCGAACATGTCACCTCTGCGTCCTCGTTGCGGCTCACGGCGTAACGTGTCACCTGTCCCGGTGCGCACACTGGGGCGTCTACGTGGAGGAAAAACGTAAAGTTAGTGAATTAGAGACGGCTGGAAAAAATAGGTCTGACTTAGAGATGCATGAGGAAAGAAGCGTGTGCACTCGAGGCGGTCATAAGAAATACTTCCACCAGACTGAGAATTATAGAGAAATGTGTCGGTATTCGAGGTGGTAAGAAAGGATTTAGTAGAGAGATAGCCTCGGTACTCCAGACGTTAAGAGAAAGCATATCAGGCACAGAGATGGATGAAGAAATAAGCGTCAGTACCTCTAAAGTTTTCAGCTTCTTGTCTCAACTTTAGACAGTAAACTGCAAGAAGGATTATGAAAGTAGCCTTAGCTTACTAACTTTGAAATATTGGCTGGTTGTTTCCAATTATTATTTTTTTCTTTCAGCTACGTGGTGAAGGAACCAAGAGTAAAATAAATAAACTGAATTAATATAAACTCAACCTAAACGTAGCCCTCGGAGGAAAAAATGTTAGTGTTATTTCAGTGTCATCATTTACTGCAGTTTTTTCATTTATATATATTTTCATTTTAATATCAATTTTCCAAGAATTCTATCGTATCAAGAGGATAAAAAGTGGGAGAACGACTACTAATTTTGATGCATGAGCTGCTTTGCTTTACTTCAGTGATATGCTCCTCATGCTGTAACTGAGGGAACGTCACCTTGAGTCCCAGAATATCCTGCCTTTATTTTTGCATGCCTCAATTAACCAGCATAAAATCAAGACACAAAAACCACTAACATTCATGATTTCTTATTTCCACGGTTGTTTTTCACATATCAACCAAACGAGTGTAAATACTTTATAGACGAGAAAATGATGAAAGAAAAACACGTCGCTTCATTTGGCCTTCAGTGCACTACATTTTTCTTCTGACAAAGCAAAGGGCAAAGGTGGTAAATCATTCAGCTGCTTTCACTCACGTAGATTTCCTCAGTGTTGTGCAGCTCGTGAGATTTCCCGTGAGTTGCCTTTTTGTTGGTTATGGAAGTGCAGTCCAGCAGTGTTTCCTTGATTGATTTGTTAGATATTCAAGAGAGAGAGAGAGAGAGAGAGAGAGAGAGAGAGAGAGAGAGAGAGAGAGAGAGAGAGAGAGAGAGAGAGAGAGAGAGAGAGAGAGAGATAGAGGAGAGATGAGATCAGAGAGAGAGAGAGAGAGAGAGAGAGAGAGAGAGAGAGAGACTGACTGACTTCAATTGTGTTATCGCTTGATCTGCAACATAATTCTATTCGTAAACTTCCATGCAACACGAAGACGGGTGAGGAGGAGATTGTTACGTTGAGTGATCCCTCTCTCAAAGGGACAATCAAATGACATCTATGACTTGAGGATTCGTGGGATTGTTATCGTGTGCAGAATTCAAATGAAACTCGTTGACGAAAGGTTGTGAGGTTGTTGACTCCCACACGTGGCAGTTGCATTAGCCAGAAAAATAAACAAGTACGCTTTTGTAACACTGGTTGAATGCCCATTGCTGGGAGACGAGGATGAAAGTCAGGAGAGGGTAATAAAGCACAGTGAGGTTACGGAACACTTTCAGCTTCAGTAGCGTTCGATAACATCAGATAGAGAACGGAGCGAACGGAAATTTTGGAGGCCGATGAAATATAGCACAATAAGGTCCAGAGCCTATAGAGTATTTGGACCTCATAAAGACTGTAGTGCTATCGACCAGAAAGCTAAGAAAAGAACAGCTCCCGAAGAATTTGGTAATATTGGGTGAAGAACGAGACAGATGACGTGAAATTGTGAAAACAGGAAAGGATATAAAGTGGAAAGAAGAAATAAGGGAAAATAAAAGCTGTCCATGAGAACTTGAGGTCACAAGAGAGAAGGTAATAATAATTAATTGCCTTCGGCGGGGACATCATTTCATAGATGATGGCACTGATTGCGGCATCCGTGATCAGTCCCGCTCTACATCAGGAATAGAGACTAAGTCGATTTACGGTTGGTCTGCTTGTCTGTGTATTCCATTAGGATAGTCCTGGTGACAAGTGGATGTCCCTGAATGCTTAGAAACACCGGATACTGAGTTAATAGCTCGTTTTAACTGTTTCACTGCGATACGATTAACCATTAACACCAATAACAATGCTTGAGGTCTTTATTAGCATCAGCGAGAAAGGAATGCATGATCAAAGCATATTTTGCAATATCTACACTGTTTAAAGTAAAGATGTCATGGAGTGACCAAGTATTAAGGAAAAATGGAACAAAAAGCTGTGAAAGAGAAGGACAGACAGCAAGAAGTATTATGTGATGTGGTGGTGTGGTTAAAAAAAGGGTAAGGAAAGGAAAACAAAATAATATTGTGTAGTGAGGAAAAGGAAATAGACTTTCCTGTTAATGAGTTCATAGTCTAGTTTTAAAAGAAGCGAAAAAAGAGAAAAAAAAAGCTTATGTGATGGAAGGAGGATGAAAGGAATTATGTTAAAAAAACATGGGTTCGAAAAAAAATAAATAATAATAATGCTTGTGACCAGGTGAAGAAATAAGATGTTCAGGAAATTAATTAGATTTAGTTAAGTCCTCAATTACTTACGTTAAAGAAAATAGAAAAAGAAAAAACGATATGATGTGCAGAGAGAGAGAGAGAGAGAGAGAGAGAGAGAGAGAGAGAGAGAGAGAGAGAGAGAGAGAGAGAGAGAGAGAGAGAGAGAGAGAGAGAAGAGAGAAGCGAGAGAGACATATGATTTATCCATTACGTAATATCATAACAACACAAAGAAAGAAAAAAAGAGAAGAAAACTGTGATGTGGAAGAAAGAGGAAGAAACGAAATGACGACAGTGGCTGCATTCCATTTCCCCCTCCCGCCCCCACCACACCACACCACACAAAACTCACGATAATGTTGTCTTTGCATTCTCCTAACCATAGTGCAGGTCAATGTTCTCATGCATACATCACAGAATATGAGGCGTGTGTCTGCTGAATGGCAAATTAGGCTGCATTTTGCCTCCTGTCGTTACAAAGAGAGAGAGAGAGAGAGAGAGAGAGAGAGAGAGAGAGAGAGAGAGAGAGAGAGAGAGAGAGAGAGAGAGAGAGAGAGAGAGAGAGAGAGAAATGTATATTGAGAGACGAATAGACTTTGAAGTAAAAAAATAAAAGTAAAAGGAGACAAAACTCACAACTATGATTTCTGTTCCCATGTTTTAAATCTTGAAATTCCGCCCTGAAACGCTGTTATGTGTTCATTTCCTCATCTTTGTCATTTATAATAAGTGTTCCATTACAAACACACTGACAATTTAAAAAAGAGATCAAAAGAAAGACCAACAAAACTTTGATGTTTCCCCCATGTTTGAAAACCTCATTATGTAATGTATCAAGTATGTTTGTATTTCTATAACAAGTTAGGAGTTGGCTCTTTAATTCCAGGATGATTTACCTACGGTGTTCCATCACGTTCCATGGAGAACACGTAGTTTTTGAATGGCTTTAGTTCAGTGGCTGAGTTGGTGCGTATTGGTTACTGTGGCAACGTTCCCTTGCCTTTGAATAAATCTTTTTAGGTTTCTGTCCTGCCTACGCGAAGGAAGAGGAATTGCGGTTTGGATTTCTCCTGTATGGTTGGTGACAGTGGTAATGTTATTGAGAGTCTGCCAAGTCTAGTCTTGTACTTAGATTCTCGTTTTGTCAGTTGTTTATTTAACATTAAGAATTGTTTCAGACGAGTGAACATTGTTTTTTTTTCATTATTCCCACCTCTCACCTCCGCAGCTCTTGCCTTATTTTCTATTCTTACATTTCTATTTATTCATGATGTTCTAAATGTTTCAGACGACAAATAATAGTTTTGCAACTATTTCCAATCATTACCTCCCAGACTTTTGCGTCACTTCTAAAAGAATTTATATAGAACAATTCGTTGGTGTACATATCAATTTCCATTCGATTTATACACCTGACATTCACTTGACTTTGCGAAATCATAACTTGGGCAAAGTGCACGTGGAGAAAGTGAGAAACTGGCAAGACAATTCCTGAAAATGTATTCGAAATGTCCATGTCAATTATCACTGTTGGGAACTTCACACAATTAACACATTACCATCATTATTGCTATCATTGCTGTCTTGGCACTCCAGTCGTGACTTCACCAATGGAGTGGCGGTCGTGATGGATAGTGAATTCATGATGCGTTATTTGGCTTAACGCTGACGTGATTTTACAAGCGGCGGTGCATGGAAAGATAGTTAGTTAGTTCATGGTTCACTATTTCATTTAGCACCACCACAATCATTGCTGTGTATTCTGGTGTATGGCTTTGCTTTCACTCACTCACTCACACACGCACACACACACACGCACACACACACACGCACACACACACACGCACACACACACACACACACGCACACACACATATGGAAGTGCATGTCGTTTTGGTGGCCCTACTGTTATATACATTATTATACAGAATGTTATTGATGCCTGTGTATTGTTGGCCCCTTTCATGTCGCTGTGCCGTGCTATGGTGGCCCTTTTTCTGCTTTTAATTTGTACCATGTTTGATAATATTGCCATCTGTCAGTATTGTTCGTCTGCGTTTGTCTGTCTGCCTGCCTGTCTGTGTGTCTGTGTGTCTGTCTGACTGTCTGTTTGTCTGTTTGTTTTAATTAGTCGTGAATTGATGTGTCTTTAATAACCTTGTTTGTTCTTTTGTCTGTTTGTGTATCTTTTATCTGCCTGTCTATCATTTTATATCATATGAGTCTATCTGCTTATCTTTCTATCTACTTATCTATCGATCTATTTGCCTACCCTGTCTCAGTATCTATTTAATTATCCATGCTTTCTTTCTTTCTTTCTTTCTTTCTTTCTTTCTTTCTTTCTTTTTCTCTCTCATTCGTTTCAGCTTGCATGAGGCGTCAGGTGTCCGAAACAGTCCTTCTTCTCTTCTTCTTCCTCCTCCTCCTCCTCCTCCGCCTCCCTTTTTACTTCCTTCTCTCTTAACTCCACTTTTCTCTTCTTCCTCTTCCTGTCTCTTCAGTTCTCCTTTTTACGTCTTGTTCGAAGTGGTCCTCATTCTTTTACGCTTTCTTTTCTTTTCCTTCCTTCCTTCCTTCCTTCCTTCTTTCATTGTTTACTTCCTTTACTCCTTCCTTTCTCTCGTTTCTTCTAGGAGTATTTTCCCATTCTATCGTTTCATCTCCTTCACTTCATCCCTCTTTCTTTCCCTCTTTCCTTCCTTCCTTCCTTCCTCCCTTCCTTCCTTATTTTCTTCCTTCCTTCCTTCCTTCC
>CM035191.1:13078194-13080694 GCA_020233015.1 Callinectes sapidus
GTTGCTCGTAGATTTTTTACTGTATGATTCTATTCTGACCCAAATATCTGTCAGTCAGCCACAGTCAATTTAGGCAATCGAACAGTCTATAAGTGAGTTCATCAGTCAGTCAGTCAGTCAGTCAATTAGTTAGTCAGGGAATCAGTCATTCAATTATGTAATATAAAAGGAAATTAGATTATAAAGATTGAAAATAAAACCAAATTTCTCAGGAACAACTCATGTCACTGGAACAAAAATAACACAAAAACCGACTAATAAAAAAAAAAAAAGAATCACGTCACAGTAAGAAAAAAAAAAATGTAACGGATAAATGGCAGTCTTGCATGGCTCACAGATAAATAATATTACGTTCCTACCATTGTGACTAGAGTTGGGTCGATTAACAAATTTTCGGAAACCATGATTATGATTATGATTATGATTAACTTTTTCTAGCCATGATTATGATTATGATTGATTAAAGTCCTCCGACTTGTGATTATGATTATGATTAATGATTAATTTTCTTTCGAGTGATTATGATTAATGAATGATTAAATTGGAATGATTCGAGAAGTCAACAAATTCATTTATTTTCAACGCCACATACAAGGAAAAAAACCTTGATAACGAAAGCTTTTAGCTTTCGTTATCAAGGTTTTTTTTCAATAGTTAGGATGAACAAAAAACAGAAACGAAACAACAATTTTTATCCATTTAGCATCACATCACATCATGTAATTACTTGCAACTTGCAAATATGGCACAGGCACAGCGATACCCGTCCAGGGTTAATCAACGATATTAATCACGGATCCACACGATTTTGCTTAAGATTAATGATTGATTAATTTTTTGAAATGGTGATTATGATTATGATTATGATTAAGTCAAAAAAACGTTAATCAATTAACTTTTGATTGATTAACTTGATTGATTAACCCAGCTCTAATTGTGACTGACTTTTCTTGTGTGTGTGTGTGTGTGTGTGTGTGTGTGTGTGTGTGTGTGTGTGTGTGTGTGTGTGTGTGTGTGTGTGTGTGTGTGTGTCTGTGTGTGTGTGTGTGTATGTGTGTGTGTGAAGAAGAAATCCAGCAACAGTCACGCTAAAGGGAATGTTTTGTCAATCTCACTGAAGTTGCCATTCCTAAAAGAGTTCAAAGGAATATGCAGAAAAAATATGAGAATATGTATGTACGTATGTATGTATGTATGTATGTATGTTGACAAAGTGAGAGGGAGATAGAAAGAAAAAAGAAATAGAATAACAATCCACTGACACATACACCAACTTTCAGATTTAAGTTCACTGTTGAGAGTATATGCATATTTGAACGAAAGGAAAGACACACTGAGAAACAGAAGCAAGACTAAATACAGACACAAACGGACCCATAACACGCAAAACAAACAAGAAAACTAAAGTCACATACCTACGGCAAACAAACTCCAAACCAAAACAAACAACAGAAAAACACAACCAGAAACTCAACACACACACACACACACACACACACACACACACACACACACGGACAGGACAGGGACAGAGAGTCAGTGTTATGAGGAAACAGTGCCCAGAGCAGCGGGAGACGGGCAATAAACATGTCCTGGAGAGCTGCACTGAGATACGTCGTGGCTCGGCTGTGGACGAAATAGTGGAGGTTGTAGCCGCCGAGAAGCAGGTTTTATCCTCCCATCTCAGCGAGAATCTGCCCGTGAGAAGATCCATGCCCTCGGGAAAAATCCTTTACTACTGTGCTTGCGGGGATGAGGATGTCTGTGTGTGTGTGTGTGTGTGTGTGTGTGTGTGTGTGTGTGTGTGTGTGTGTGTGTGTTAGGGGAAGAGACGGTTGTGATTCAAGGGTTGAGTGTGTTAAGGGAAGGGATGGTTGTTGTGATTCATGGGTTGAGTGTGTTAGGGAGGTGTTATGTGGTATAGTTCAGGTACAGAGGGGGAAGGTATACGTAATTAAAATATGGTAAAAAGGTGATATGTTTGGTATTTTTTGTTAATATAAAATGGTAGATGTGCAGAAGAAAATGTATACGTAGAGCGTGTTAAGGTGTCATCTCTTTCAGTGTGGGAGAAGGGAAGCGCTTTTCTGGGATGTTCGCGCGGTAGTGGAAGGTAGTAATGATGTGTATTTGGGATGTCTCGTGCCGTAATATAGTCGTGTGATGTGAGAAAAGATAATTACATAATAACACAGAAAAATAATAAGACTTGAAAGGTCAGGTGACTTGAGCAGTTCAACTACTCAGCACTTAAAACTTTGCGTCTGTCATCAGAACCATTGTATAACTTTCTCTTGAAATTGTATAATATCTTCACTTACTACCTCCTTGACACACACACACACACACACACACACACACACACACACACACACACGTTCCTTAACATTCCTTCGTCTTATTCCTTTACCTTCAGCAAGTTATTTTTGAAGTCATCGGATTTTTCGAGGACGTTTTCATGGTGATTTTTCAAATGCCCTGCGTTATCATTGCGAATACA
>CM035191.1:13085694-13088966 GCA_020233015.1 Callinectes sapidus
CTTAATTGCAAGAGAAAAGTTGCTGCCGTTTGGGAGGATGTGGTTTAGGGGAATCCACCAGACATATTAATTGTAGAGATTTAACATCCACGTTTGTTTTGAGTGCACCGGGAATTTTCATGCCTGTCGATACCTACAGAAGCATCTTGCGAAAAAAAATATATATATTTATGTATTCAGAATGTATGGTTATATCGATGTCTCCAAAAATTGTTGCTGTTTTTTAGTGTGCTAGGGTGCGGGGGCGAGTGTGTGTGTGTGTGTGTGTGTGTGTGTGTGTGTGTGTGTGTGTGTGTGTGTGTGTGTGTGTCTGTGTGTTTATATATATATGTTTATATATATACCAGTGCTGTATTTCCTCTTACCTGGCGAGACTGCTGTACCTGTCGCTTTATTAACACCGCCAGGCTAAAGGTGTGTGTGTGTGTGTGTGTGTGTGTGTGTGTGTGTGTGTGTGTGTGTGTAGCTGGAATGGTTAGTGTTGGAATAGACTGGTGTAAGTTGGAATTGGCGTGGTGTTGATAGGAATAAGCTTGGAATGGTGTACTAATGGTGTTGGTGGTATAGTAATGGTGTTGTGATGGTGTTGGTGGTGTTGTAATGGTGTTTTTGGTGTAGTAATGGTGTTTTTGGTGTTGTAATGGTGTTTTTGGTGTAATAATGGTGTTTTTGGTGCAGTAATGGTGTTTTTGGTGTAGTAATGGTGTTGGTCGTGAATGGATAGGCGTAGCAATGGTGTTGGTGGTGTGTTGGTGGGCGTGGTGGGTGGCTGGGTAGGTGTGGTGGGGTGGCGCGGCGGGCGTGGTGCGGGCGCGGCTGAGGGAAGGCGGGAGGCAGGAGGCAGGGCGGCAGGAGCAGAGTGACAGTGTAGCTAAAGGAAGTCATTCTTAATCAATAGCGGCCAGTAGGTGGGTGGGGGTGTGCCTGGCCCTCCCCCCTCACCCCCCGCCCCCCCGTGGCACTCAGAGGCTACAGGAGAGACACTCTGTACATCACCACCACTTACACCCATTCACGCCCTCACCACACCCCGGCACAGTGGAGGGGTGCAGAGGTGTTCCCGCGTTGGCATCACTGCTCTTATTCCACCCACGCATCAGGATGGCGTTCGTTATCGTGGTTCTGGCAACACTGCATGGCGTTGCTTTCCCTTCCCTTACCTTCCACTGCGCGCTTTCTCCACTCATTCCTCACTATTTGTAAGCTCATTCCTCAGTAAGCTTCGTTCGTCACTTGTTAGCTCTCCGTCTCTCTCTCTCTGTGTCTCTTCTTTGCTTCACTCCGTCGCCCTTAAACGTTTCTAGAATCAGCTGTTTCTGTTCACGTTTGTCTCATCTTAGGGCCAAAGAGAAAGGGAGGGAATGGAATGAAGTACGTAAATTTAGCTCGTGTTTGTTGTGTGATTATGTGTGTGTGTTTGTGTGTGTGTGTGGGTGTGTAGGTGTGTGTTGGTGTAGGTGTTATTTTAAGGGGTATTAGTGAGATCCTTGTTTGAGTGTGTGTATGTGTGTGTGTGTGTGTGTGTGTGTGTGTGTGTGAGTGAGTGAGTTTTTTGTACTTTGATATGTTGTTATAGTCTTAATGTGTAATTCATTGATTTATTTATGTGCTGTTGTTTTTTCTTATTTTCTTATTGTTCTTGTAGTGAAATTATGTGTATTCTATCATCTTTCAACCTTGTAATCATGAATAAACACACACACTACACCAAATGTCCTGACATAATAATGAAACCTTGTAAAATCACTAGTTTGGGTCAATAAATCTATCTATGTATCTATGTATCTATGTATCTATCTATAAGTGTAAGGGTTTATAAGGTGAGGCAGTGCAGGGTGTGTGTTCTTGACTTATGAGCTGTTCCCTGTGTTACCTGGAGCGTGGAAGTTAAAGACGAGCGCTACCTGGTGTGTGTGACAGACTGCTGGCAATGATGGAAAGATATTGTGTTCATAACTGTCTTGTTCCGCTGGTGATGTGTGTTCTCTCTCTCTCTCTCTCTCTCTCTCTCTCTCTCTCTCTCTCTCTCTCTCTCTCTCTCTCTCTCTCTCTCTCTCTCTCTGATACGGGTAAAATTCATAAATAACTCACAAATAAGTTGTTTTTAGTTTTTATTTCAACATAGTAGTAGTAGTAGTAGTAGTAGTAGTAGTAGTAGTAGTAGTAGTAGTAGATGTAGTAAAAGTAGAAATAATAATAGTCGTAAAAATAGTACTAGTGGTGGTGGTGGTGGTGGTGGTGGTGGTGATAATAATTATAGTAATAGTAGGGTCATTTCATATTTTTTTCTGCATCAAATTATTTCCATATATAGAAAGCCAATATTGTGACGGTGCGAAATACACAAGATTGTATATATGACTGTGTGTGTGTGTGTGTGTGTGTGTGTGTGTGCGTGCGCGTGCGTAGGTGTTTAAGTGTGGGAAGGATCATTCTTATTTCATCCTTTCATCATCACACATTTAACATTCCATCCTCCTCCTCCTCCTCCTCCTCCTCCACCTCCTCCTCCTCCTCCTCCTCCTGTACAGTTATCAAGATCTCCCCCAGCCTCAGCATCATCCATCTCCTGTCACCTCCATGAATTTCCCAACAAACGCCTCACTCACAAAGGCTGAGAGGAAAAGTCTACGGTAATCTCAATTCATATTTCATTACCTCGCCCGCCTTCCTTCGTCTTCCCTTCTTCCACCTCCTCCCCTCATTACACACTGCTACTACTACTGCTACTATTACTACTACTACTACTGCTGCTACTACTACTTCTACTACTGATACTGATACTGTGGGGTTGAAGGGTTATTGACGTATTTGTAGTGTTAAAGTAATGATGAAATTTGAATGTTTTAGTGGAGGTGATAGAAATGATGATGATGATGATGGTGGTGGTGGTGGTGGTGGTAAAAAGAAGGTTGTAATAGTAAAGTTATGATAGTAAAAAGGGAGTTGTAATAGTAAAATTATGATGGTAAAAATAGTTGTAATAGTAAAGAGTATGATAGTAAAAAGAAGAGTTGTATATAATAGTAAAGTTAATAGTGGTAGTGGTAGTAGTGATAACGGGTGAGGTAACTACTACTACTACTACTACTACAACTACTACTAAGATACTGCGTTAATTTTCAGTATTTCTTAAAAGTAGCAAGTATTTTCCTCGTCTTTATGAGGTCGTCGTGTTAAATACGGTGAGGTTTCTTGGAAGAGGATTGCCAGTGTGTTTGAAAAGGTTTTGTGAGTTAAACCGTTCTCTCTCTCTCTCTCTCTCTCTCTCT
>CM035191.1:13095523-13105733 GCA_020233015.1 Callinectes sapidus
AGAGAGAGCGCGAGAGAGAGAGAGAGAGAGAGAGAGAGAGAGAGAGAGAGAGAGAGAGAGAGAGAGAGAGAGAGAGAGAGAGAGAGAGAGAGAGAGAGAGAGAGAGAGGTGATAGTTAATTTCAAATCCATTTTATTATGCAAAGCTTCTCATACGAATATTTTTGTATATTCGTCCATGCTTCTGAGAGAGAGAGAGAGAGAGAGAGAGAGAGAGAGAGAGAGAGAGAGAGAGAGAGAGAGAGAGAGAGAGAGAGAGAGAGAGAGAGAGAGAGAGAGAGAGAGAGAGAAGTGTTATCAGAGAGAGGCAGAAGGGGAGAGTGAAGGGAGAAATGGGATGGTGTTCTGTCTTTTATTTCTATTTCTTCCTTATTCTACTCTCCCTCACCCCTTCCCTTTCTCGTTTACTCTCCACTTTCCCTCTTTTTCTCCCTCTTTCATCCATTCCCTTTCCCTTCATATTTCTTACTCTTTTCCTCTTTGTATCTTCCCCTCTTCCTTTCCATCTCTATTTTTTTTTTATTTAGTGACAGGGTCTTCTGTGTTTCCCTTTTCCTGATTTTCATTTCTTTATGCCTTTTTTTCGTTTCTCTATTTTTTTCTGTTTCTGCATTAACCCAGATCAGGTTACAGTTTCCTCCTTCATTCACCGCCCTAGTCAATTTCCCAATAGCCACCTTGATCTTTAAAGGAACTGCCAAATTAGTGGGCTTTTTATTTTCCTTGCTTTTGTTGCCCTTGGCCAGCTTCCCCCTCTTACATATAAAAAAATCAGGTTACAGTTTCCCCCAATTGTATATCCTTCACACTTCAACACTAACCTAATCTAACCTAACCAAACCCTCAACAGTACGTCCATCATTTACTTAAAACTAACCTAACCTAAGCTAACCCACAATAGTACGCCCAAAATTCACTTAGTAACCTAACCAAACCAAACTAAACCCACAATAGTACATCCTTCATTCACTTAAATAACACTAACGTAACCTAACCTAACCTAACCTAACCTAACCTAACGTCCTTCATTCACCGTCTTAATCAGTCCCTCAATAGCCACGTACTCACACTTCACGTCGAGTCTGAGGGGGGGCGAGCCAGCGTCCCCCACTTCATTATGGGCGTGACAGGAGTAGCGCCCCGCCTGCTCCCGCCTCACGCCCTGTAGTACGAGACTCATGTTGCTAACGATTACGCCCACCTCGACCTCGTGATGCAGTGCCACGTTCTGCCGGGGAGAGAGAGAGGGAGAGAAGTGCTTCGGGTTACTGCTGCTTTGAAGGAACTAGAAAGGTTTATTTGTGGATATGGAAGGGAAGGGAAGGGAAGGGAAAGGAAGCGGTGGTTATTGAAGGGTTAAGGATTGAGTGGGATCTTGTGAAGGGAATGGAAGGGATGTAGGGAAAGGAATGGAAAGAATGGGTAAAAGAAGGGAAGATGAGGAAACAGAAGGATGGGAATAGGAAGAGTGAAAGGATGAAGGGAAAAGATGATAGAGATGAGAACTACTACTACTACTACTACTACTACTACTACTACTACTACTACTACTACGACATGCACTTCTGTTTTCCTTTCCTCCATGCGTGACAAGATAAGCAAAGTCCGGAAGAATTCATACAAAAAAACACAATTAGTTAATAGGAACCATTTATAAGCAGATTATACCGAGGCACATACCGAAGAAACCCAGAGAATAGAGATGGAAAACAGCATTGACTATTTACTACTATTATTCCTTTTCCCTTCCGTGCGTGATAAAGGAGCATAAAAAAAAGAAAAGCGGAGGAATTTATGCAAAACTAAATTAATACGAACCGTTCCCAAGCCGATTAGCGCAGTGCGAATAAACAACACTAGAAAAAAAGTGCTTTATCCTCTCCCTTGTAGTACAGCAGGCGTAGAGACTCATGTATTCACTGGTGGGTGGGGGGAGTGTGTGTGAGTATTTCAGGATGGAGGGAAGTGCGTGCAGTGCGGTGGTGTGGAGGTACGAACAGTGCAGTGAGTGACGTTTGCATACTGTGACGAGAGCGGTGGCGAGAATGCGTGGGAGTGCTTGTTTATTATTACAGAAAGTTTGCTCTTCTTCTTGTATTATTTTATTTTTTTGGAGTTCTCGGGTTTATTTTTCTTCACATTGTTTTAATTACTTTCATTCCGGACATATTCTTTTTGCATTTGTTAACTTCTTTGGTGCTGGGACTTTTGAAACACCCTTATCTTCTCCCTGGTGATATATGACCCTGTTGTGCTTCTTAGAATGAGTTAGTTCCTCAGTCACCCACTTAATAAATCAATGTTTCTCCCTGTACTTACATTGTGGCGTCTCTCATGAAAGACATCTTAAACATTTCTTCTCACTGGTGGTATATGACCGTGTTGTAGCTCATCCACTCACTTAAACAGCCAATTAGTTCCTCCTCCCCTTGTGACCCATTAAATCAGTCACCTTCTTTGTCAATCAGCCAGTCGCTTAATCTCATTTCAATATCTACTTGTATCGAAAACTTAATCACTCAATCGCTCAATAAAATCTTTCTCGCCAAATCTGAATCACTCACTCACTCGGCCAATCCATTAATAAATCCCCTCGCAGTACTCACATTGTGGCGCCAAGTGACGTGCAAAACTGGTGGGTTGGCGTGGACGGAACACTCGAAGTACACGTCGTCTCCTTCTTTGATATTTGTGGCGTCCAGCGAGGAACCGAACCTGGCTGTGGCGGTGGGCAGGTCTGTCGGGTAGGAACGAATGACTCTGTTAGTGCAGGGGTTAAGTAAAACACTGAGAGATTGCACCCAGAGTATAGGATGGGAGAAGAACCTGGGAGGGAGAAAGGAGTATTGCATTAGTGGGTGAAAGGTTGTGATAGGATAGGTGGTACGGCAGAGTGTGGATGTGTGAGTGTAAAAAGGAGGAAGAAGGAAGCAAGGAAAGGAAAACGATGGAAATGTGGAATGAAGATGAAAATGAAGGGAGGGGATTGAATTCAAGCTAGAAGGAATCAGAGGAATGGAGGAGGAAGGAGGGCAAGTGGAATAGAAGGGCAAGGAAGGGTAGGGCAGCAAGGGATGAAAGGAAAGGAAGGTAAGGAAGAAGGATGACACCGTGGGATGAAAGCATGGAAATGGAAGAAAAGGAAGGAGGAAAGAAAGAGGATGACAAGATGAACTGACGGAAGAGCAAGAGATGGCAGTGCAAGTGTGGAGAGAGGAAAGAAATGGAAGTGAGCGACGAGATAAAATATTTAATAGGGAAATGAATTTTGAAGACTACATTACCATAAATTTTACTTAAACTTCAGTCACTACCGAGACGCAGGAAGAGGAGGAGGAGGAGGAGGAGGAGGAGGAGGAAGAGGAGGAGGAGGAGGAGGAGGAGGAGGAGGAGGAAGAGGAAGACGAGGAATATAAAGAAGAACACTGAGAGCAACAAGTGATAACAAAACTCATGGGGATGTCTTTACGTATATCCAACACTAAATCTCACACGTTGATTCCTATCCTGTCACGTGGGTAAAGAAGCCAAATTGCCGACAAAATTCATTCCCGGTTATTTATTGTTTAGAGAAAGCGTTTGACGGCGAGCCACATAAAATACTATTGCCTGACCCTCTCCCCCCCCACAGTGACATTATCGACAGCCAGTGACCGCTGAGAAGAAATAGGGTTCGTGGGTTGCCTACTACTACTACTCCTTCTACCCACACTACCCTGGTACACCCCACCCTCCTATTTTGTAACTCCCTACCTGCTTTTATATTTCCAGCTTCCTATGGCTTGACTGTTTAAGAGAGGGGTTTCAAGACATAATTCCTTGGACCTATATGGGGACTAGCAAATAAGTGGGCTCTTTATTTATTGATTTTTGTTGATCTATGGCCAGTTTCCCCCTCTTACATAAAAATCCTTATCCTTCGTGTACTATTGAATATTTGTTTTTGTAGTTGTAATGTGTGTGGTATAGGTACATTGAAGAAAATAAAAGATAGAAGATAGAAGAGAAGAAGATAGAACGTAAAAGAATATAAAAGAGAAGAGAAGGGAAAGTTAACCCGGAGAATAATGATGTGGAGGTCACTGTCAGGTGTTGTTAGCAGGTGTAGCACATGTGTTCCGGTTCATTCCACTTCACCTTTCCATGTACCGGTATATTCTTGCCTCTACGTGGGATGTTGATATGAACCTGAGGGGAATTCAGAGTGGCGCCGATTGTAAACAGCCTTCACTAACACGACTCGAATCAAGGAAAGGGGCGCGTGAAGTGAACAGCCGCACAGTGACGTAATATTAATAGGGAAGGATTAAGTACCGGAAGCCTCGAGGTGGAATAATGCCCAATGAATATTCTACCGATAAAAGTTCTCATCGAATGCGAGGAAGTGAGTAAAATATCAACCGAATTGTAGGCTTCGTTTCCATGAATATAAACGACAGTCACTTTTGAATGTTCTCCCCCCCACCTCTCTCTCTCTCTCTCAGACGTGTCGGGTTTATAATAATGGAAAAAAAATGTAGGAATGAATAGGAAGTTACAGGAAGAATAGAAGTGTGAGAAGGAACAGTGTGTGGAAGAGCGGGAGGAAGTTAGAGGTGTTAGAAGGAATAGGAAAAAAAAATATGTCGAAGAGAATGAATCGGAGGTGAAGGAAGAGTAGATGTATAAGAAAGAAGAGGAGGAAGAGGAGGAGGAGTGGAAGAATGAATAGGATGTGTAAGAACAGGAGGGATTCAAAGATAGATTGGGAAATAAAGAAGAAGAGAAGGGATAGAAGAAAGAAGATGTAACAGATGTCTAGGGAGCGGGTGAAAAATACTGCGAGGAGAGGCGGTGTGGGGCCAGGGACAGCTGAAACACCTGCATCCATTCATTCTGCCTGGGTAACGATCCGTCCTTCCTTCCCTGACCTCCTTCCGCCGCCACAACTATAGCGTATCTCACTGCACTCTTCCTTAACGAAGCTTCCACTCTCTGTGTGACTCGTATATACACTCTGCACTTTCCTTCAGTTAATAATGAGTATATTTATTAATTGAAATATCTAAAGACAACTCTCTTCCCTCACACAAAACTACATGTACCTAATTATACATACTTTCTTTATGCCACATTAAAAAAAGAAAAGAAAAAGAATATCGATATTTATGTTGCATTATTTCTTTTATTTTCTTTCACTTTTGGTATTCATCAACAACCGTGCATTTCATTTCCTGTATTCAGAAACCACAGCGATGATTGGCCGTGTTCTGAAAAGCGTTCCTTCTGTCATTAATATAAAAAGTCTATCTCATAAATCTGTCATCAACAAGGTAAAAGAGAGAGAGAGAGAGAGAGAGAGAGAGAGAGAGAGAGAAAAAAAACACTCTTAATAAATTTCTCAAACGAATTTCAAGTCTTACAATGTATCTTAACCTCTGGAAACTGGTGTTGTACTTTTGCCATTATCTCACCAGCAGCTTCAAATTTATTGCTGATGAAATAATGGCCAAAGTACAAGACCAATTTCCAGAGATTAAGATGGATTTTAACACTAGAAATTCGTCTAAGAAAAAGATACACACCCAAGAATCTCTATCAATACAGGCTCTGGTATTCTCTCGTCCGCTTTGGCCGTATCATAATTTCCCTGTGTTTTAATTTGCAAGCAGTCTTCACTCTGTGTTTGAGGCGCGTCACGGCAGCTGGTGGCGCGCCGACCCAACATTCTCCATTTCTGTCCTGCAGCCTGTCACTTATTATCCTCAGCTTCTCTTTTCAGCTGCAGTCTTATTTCCCTTAACTCGCCTCTCTTTCCCCGCCAGTAGAGGGAGTCAGGCTTGTGTGAAATCGTCCCCGCCATATTTCAGCGAGCCGTCATGTGACATTGGCGTAATAATTTTAAGGTTGGTTTTGTTGGCTCGAGTGACGTTGCTCGGGGCGAACCATCATGATACTGCGGCTTTTCCTGGAGCTCAAGGAAGGAATATCTAAATTGCACAACTCAGAGCAAACGGAATGATGGGATATCTAACTCTCACTGCTACGCCAAAACTTATACGCGAAATCTTTTTAAAACTGTGAATATTCTTCGGTTTATATTTGCAAAAGCGTATACTTCTTTATGCGGACTAATGGGAATTTTGTAACTTCCACTTTACTGCAAACATGGACATTTTGGTCATTAAAACTAACTACTCTATGACTTTGGCCAAGACTCAGACCTGTGGGTGTAAGGATTTCTCTGCCCACAAAGCGTATCTGTATCATGGCAAACTGTAAAACCTCAACAATATCCAGTAGAGCTCGTTAAAATAGTTTCAGAAATTACAGCGAGACGAGCCACTATGCTGAGCGTTAGACGGTATGCACTGACCAAGCGAGATCAAAACGGAATGGAATTTATGATTATTCTTAACCTCTTCAGTACTGGCACACTTATTCATATTTATTCTGCTTATTATTTGTCGATTTTGTACAGCTTTAGACCTTCTTTTCGGGATTGAAATAGTACGGACTTTGGCTTCTAATTTTCTGACCTCTACGGTATAAATGCGTCCCAGTACAAAAGGGGTTAAAGTATTGGAACGTGATAGTAGATACACATTTATTCATATTGATTTATGAATCAGAGCCACAGTGTTATTCTCACTGCAAAGTTCTCATCAATAACACATTTTCAAATTCTGTGATGCTGGATTTATCTCATGACCTCAGAATTTCCGCATCTTTTGAACCGTTTTATCTTTTGTTTTCTTTGTCTTTCTGGCCTTTCTCTCTTCCAGACGTTGTTTGCTGAAGCCACTTTTTCCCTCAGATGTTTGCTTAAACTCCAGCACGAGACGACGCTGCAGTTCTTCCTCATCTTCTTCAATCAGAGTATTGCTGTTATTGTAAAGACTTTATTTTCCTTGATAGCAATGCCCCAAAACAAAGAAGGAACGCTTATCCTTGATCGTGTTTTCAGGTTGTCCCGAAAGGAAATCCTTAACGTTATCTTCTTTGACCCCCAAAATAAACTTATCCATCGTGGCGTTTCATGTTGTCCTGGAAAACTACTCCTCCATGCGGACTTTTACTTTTCTTTGCCTTTCATTTTCTAATGAAATCGACGTTTTCAGCAGCATATGCTCGTAATGGTGTTCGATTTAAAACTCTCGTTTCTTCAGAGAGGTTTTCATTAAAAGAGCTTGATGACAAACATCTCTTTTCATTCTAACCACCCTTCACAAACACGAAAGTCTCATATATAAGCAGTTTCTTAGGCAACAATGACTCAAAGACTTTCCCTCTGAATTTAAACATCCTCGGACGGTCCCTCAAGTAATCACCGCCTCTTCCTTATCTCTCCTCTTACCCTAAACATTCCCTTCATCTCTCTCTCTCTCTCTCTCTCTCTCTCTCTCTCTCTCTCTCTCTCTCTCTCTCTCTCTCTCTCTCTCTCTCTCTCTCAGCCTTTACTTGCTCCTAGATAATAAATGACACTCGATTACCGCTCTTCTCCCTCTCCTCATCGTGGGTCTCTCTCTCTCTTCTTTATAAAAAAAATCCTTCAGTTCTACTCGTCCAGTAAATCGCCTGTGTTGAAGTGGAGCGTGTTTGGCAATGCAGCACGTCACCTCTTCTCTCCCCGCGCTGTGACCATGTGTTGGTGCCTCGTTTACACCTTTATAGCGGGCATTTTCCATGAATGGGTGTGTTGTGCTCTCGCTAAAGTTGCAGACTGTTCATCACATCTCCTCTCTCCCTTTCATTGTCTCACTCTAATCTTTTACCATCCACAGTGATGCTGCATCTCTTGCTCCCCATCAATCGTTATCACCACGCATATTATTCTACTAAAGTTGTTTAATGTGCCCCCATCTACTCCCGCTCCATACTGCTCTCACTTCCTTCGTTACTCTTTTGCTTCCATGGTTCACGTGGGCTCGTTATGTAAACCCTTGCTGCTTTTTCTATGTATTGTGTCTCCTGTTTCTGCATCTTTAACCCCTTCAATACTATGACACATTTTCATATCTATTCTTCTTACTATCTGACGATTTTTATATAGCTTCTAAAACTTATTTGGTGATTAGAATAGTGCAGATTCTGGCTATTAATCTTCTGACTTTCATAGAGCTTCTCTATTGTCAATAAAACTATCCAATCGTATCCAAAACTGAGGGGAGAAATGCGTGTCAGTACTGAAGGGGTTGGAATGATGGTTGAGAAATGTACTCATTCTCCTATCCATTTCAAGGGTTTGTTATTGGAAAGACTGCATTGCTGTAAGATTTTGATTTTGCCGTCTTTAGAAATAGTGATAGAGGAAAGTATATCTTCCTATTTACCTTACTCTTTTGTTGTGGAAAAGAATACACATAATTGACTTCATTATAAGATCATTACAGTTTCTTTTCTGTAAACCGACAATTTGTAAGTAAACTTCCTTAATTACGGGGATCACATTCTAGCGTCATCGTAATTGTGTTTTTGTAAATAGTAGCAAGTCAGAAGTATGATACACTCCTTGTTTTATAAATCTTTTCTACCACACTGCATTCTTATAGCATCCTAATTACGCCTCCTTGAAAAAAAAGAAAAGAAATTGAGGTATGTTTATATTTCGCTATTCATATTTCCTTGCATATTATGAAAAAAAATCTTTCCTAATTACTCCCGCAACAGCAAATGACTTGAGCACTTTTAAGTAAGACGATCAAGCCACGCTCAGAACTTAAATGGACTTGTTGTACGTGGGCTTCTCTCCATATTTCTTTTTCGTGGTGTGAGGCATTACTGAGTTTTCTTTCCTTCATTACGAGTAGAGTTTTCATTTTCCCTGACTTTTCCGCGCCACAAGCAAGGATTCACATTTTCAGACCTCACCTCGTCTTATCTCCACTCGTAACAGGCTTCGGTGGAAGTTTTTAGGGATGTTTTCAGGATTCTGGTATCAGTTTAACGAGGAAGCTGCGTCTTCAAAGAGAAAAGTGTTGTGCAAAACTCCAATCATTATCTCTATTGGGTCTGAAAAATACACCTTATGAGAAAACAGAGGTTTTCAAAGATGCGGTTTAGGCTTTCTGTTTCATAAGCACCTCTGTTGACTGAAAGTACAGGATGTGAAGCAACACAAGGAACCTAAAGAACAACAATAAGAGACAAATCTGTTGGCATTTTCAAGACTGTAGTAAGCTGCACTAAACTAAAGTAAGACGATGAGAAAGAGTAAAGGATGAATAGTAAAGAATTATAACGAAAAGGAGCATCTTTACTTGTCTACAACCACCTCCAATTATTAAACTACGTAAATATTTAAAAATCTATTGTTTTAATCTTTTATTTTCTTTGAGATGCTGTTAAAGATTTTATATATTCTTGTATTCTTAATTATGTCGCTTCGCAGTGGAAGGATTAAACATGAAGAGAAACAGAGAATAAGTTACATATCTGCAATAGAGTAACCATCACATTGTTCATATGCTATTACGTGCCAACTTTTCAATAGAGATTTTTAAACATCGAAATCTCCAGTCGTCTAAGTGGCCTTTAAACTGCGCGTTGAATATGAATTTTATAGCGGAGGTCGCCCAGATTGGATCAAAGAGAATTTTATCATTGAAATGTACTCGAGTCACTCTTCATCAAAGGGAAAGAAAGAAAAAAAAGGAAGAAGGTTAAATTCATAATTATACGTCTTCATTTAATTTTATTCATGTCTTTTTATTTGATTTTGAAAGCCTTGGGAGTGAATGTGTGTGTGGTGGGAGAGGGGTGGGGGGGGGCATTCTTGTTTCCCACGCATCATCAACCTTCACAAGTCTCCCAATGACACCCGTCGCTTCCCCCCCATCACGATTGCTAGGAAATTGACTTTTTTTCCCCTTTGATACGTAATCCCATAAAATAATCCAGGAATTGCCATACGCATCTATCGCTCTTTATTTATTTTTTATTCCCTTATAAAAAAAAGCGTCTAAAGGGCATGTCTGGGTGTAATTATTGAAGACTTGTCGCCACGTAAGCTCTGTCTGGCCACGTGGCTGAAAAGTGCTGTGTTTTTAGTCTCACTTCAGGCTTATGAGAATTGTATTGACTGTCAGTTTTATAAAATACGTAGGTTTCTTGTTAAGGATCTGGATGTGAATGTTATATTGGATGTATATGGTGGTGTGATCATCCTGTTTTTGTCTGTCTGTCTGTCTGTCTGTCTGTCTGTCTGTCTGTCTGTCTGTCTGTCTGTCTGT